>CM058041.1:15626314-15728579 GCA_030169165.1 Centaurea solstitialis
ATGTAATAATATAAAAGGACCGGGGCCCATATGCAAGGAATCCCAAACATTATGACCTTGCTCTGAAAAAGTGAATTTCTTTTAACAACGTATTGCATAGAAGGATGAATGGTCAAATGATGGTGTGGTTTACCAAAAATAATAATTAGAAAAGACAAAAAAATATAAAATTGGGTAATATAAAGGTGATCAGCTCTTCTAAGTTAGTGTTTGATTTGTAGAATGGAATTCGATAAAATAATATCACGTGTTTGTTTGCTCAAATTCAATTCTTAACTTATGGAATTCAAAGGATTACAACATGTTCATTCTACGAACCAAACTTCACTAAAGAATTTAATAGAAGAAATTTGTCATTGAAATTTATCAAATTCCTTTTAATTCCACAAACCAAATCACCCCTAAGACTTTTATGAGACGACTTTGCAAATTGAAAGAGGTTATTTGTTTAGTTTGTTTAATATTACTACACCGTACATTCATACAAGAAAATCAATCATTGACATGAAAAAACTGTAACTTCAGATAAAAAATTATGATAAACCATAATAGGCTACAAGTTCTTTCAAAATCAACCAAAAAATCCAAAAAGTCTTAAATCAAGAAAAAAAAATTTAAAAATCCCTTGGAATCAAACAAGTAGCTTTAAAAAATCCTTCGAAAATGTTGAATTAGCCTAAAAATACATCGGTCAACTTTGTAGACTTTTAATCTACCTGTAAGTTTGTGGGGTTCCAACTCAAAACCAATTAGCTATGAGTGGAGTAGCCCAGGACCCTTATAAGCACATTACAAATTGACTTTGTGTCCAATGTGGGACATTACTCAACACGCCCCCTCACGTGTGGCGTTCTTTTTTAGCCTAACACGTGGATACGTTGGGTTACGTGGAGTTCGTGTGGCTTTTTGACCAACCACGGGTGAACCTTGCTCTGATACCATGTAAGTTTGTGGGCTTCCAACTCAAAACCAATTGGCTATGAGTGGAGTAGCCCATGACCCTTTATAAGCATATTACAAGTTCACTTTGTGTCCAATGTGGGACATTGCTCAACACTACCTTGAAGGTACCTTCACTGGGCAAAAATCTTAGATCCGCCACTGCACGTGTGATGCTAAACCAAAGACGCGAACAAACTTTAATAGGCCAAGTCGCTTGTACACTGTTAGGCTACCACATGGCAATGATTTATATTAGGACCCATAACATATGATACTAAATTAGAGACATGGATGACCTTTGGTGTAGTCACCTAGCTCATCACAGGTGATCAAGTCGTCCACACACCATCAGGTCTCCTCATGTGTATTATCATTTAAAGGTGTTCTCCCAGTTTCATAAAATGAATGTGTCTTCATTTGAACGTTCGTGCGTGTGCGCGCGAACACACACACACACACAAAAATATACGTATACATACTTCTAGAGCTTAATTATCTAAGAACTCTAAAATTTGTGAGATCCATAATAATTTATTCCTTAAGGATTTGTTTCATGTATTTTTTTCATATAAGGGTAGTATTTAGTGTATTGATTAATATATATTTCTTTTACACTGTGATTGTTTAATATGTATTAGGTTCCCATTGTGAAACTTTTTTATGTGTACTTTTTGTTTTTCAAACTTGTAAAAGATTTGCACATTGTGAACCGAGCACATGTGAAGTAAACACATTGTGAAACCAATATATGTTAATTAATACTCTAAATTCTAGTCTTAGATGCACAAAAACCATATGAAATTGTGCATAATACACGATTTCTCAACGTTATTACAATTTCATAGATTCTCAAACGAATACCCCTATATGTATATAGGTGGGTTCAAACGAGAATGATATTTATTTAAAAAAAAATACGAGAAATAAGAAAATCATATGTGATTCATGTACAAATTCATATGTGATTCGCGGGGACTCGCAATTTGCTGTTAAAGACATCCAATTGGCCTTTTTCGATATTTAATGCAAAATCATATATGATTTTCTTAGTTCCTGTATTCTTTCAAATACATATCATTCTCGTATGATCCTCCTTCTACTTATATATATATATATATAGAGAGAGAGAGAGAGAGAGAGAAATGTGATCAAACGAGAACAATAACTATTTAAAAGAACACACGAACTAAGTCGCAGCCCAAGTCGCTCGCGTGGCTTTTTTCACAAAGTAATATATGATTTTGTTGGTTCTCATGTTCTTTTAATAGATATCGTTCTCGTTTGAACCTGACTCTCCCCATCTCTCTATATATATACTTATATATATCTATAGGCAAAATATTGTATAAGAAGTTGAGTTTAACGTGAGAAACATGAGATGTGAATCTAAAGTCTTAATAAGCTTTAATTTCAAACCCACCCATGAATTGTAGTTGATATACAGGGATTGATCTCTCATCCTTAATACGTATTGAAAGATTGATAACCACTTCTCACGCTGTATACATTAACTAAACTGTTCATCGGAACATGACCACATATATATACTAGATACGTACACGCACACGATGTGATACAAAACATCACAAGTATGTTGATAACTCGAATAAATACTCTTGTTTCGTGTTAGGTGTATTCTCTATTACTTAATTCCAATCTTATGGTTCTATAAGTTTTTAAGTCGCATATCAGATGTATAATATTCAACGCATTATGGTCAAGTAGTCAAAATATTTGAAAAACATTTGCTCGATAATAGAATTTTGAAACCCACAACAAGTAAAATACATAACTGTAATGTCTAAAATGTATCTTCTAAAAATAATTACTACGTATCTATGTTATCTAACAATATGATTAAATCCAAGAATATTCAATATATGTTTTACTTTTTTACAAGTTATATCATTATAATTCTCTAATCAATACCTATAAAATGAGTTAATATACGTTTATGTATGTTAATATGTCAAGGATGTAATATTAAAAAGGGGATGATAGAAAGTAAAATTAAATAACTAATTATATAAATATAAATTGTTATCTAAATATAAAGATAATTTTTATTTTCATTATCATCTTGTAAATTTGAAGCTTTTATAATTATACATATATTAGATAAATATAGATAACGATGTAAGATGTAGAGTTAAAAAAATCTTGTTATATCATTTTTGAAAAATCTCTATACGTACTTATTATATTTTATAAAGTTATTAAATTAATTTTTTAGTAACGAACTTGTTCTGAAAACATTGATAATAGAATAATAATGATATAATTTATAAAAGAAAAAAATATGTATTTTGGTTAATCTATGATTATATAACTTTACTATGATAAGAATGTAAAACGAAGGTTGAAAATGTAAAATGAAAGATGAAAATGTAAGACATATAACACGCATTAATTCGTATAATTAATTAAATCCAAAAATACTTAGTATTGGGCTCATTTCGAATATATTGACGATGCAAATACAAAACAAAAGTTTAAATAAAAAATAAAAAAGTAAGAAGATAAAAGTAAAAAAACTATATACCTAATTATAGGGATAATAAATATAGGGATAATTTCATATATACCCTTAATAAGACTCAAAATATTATATTTGCCCAACTTAAGTTACAAATATCATATATACCCTTATTAATCTATCAGAATATCAAATTTACCCAAATAACTATTTTTGTTCATTTTTAATTATAAAAATTAGGCAAATGACTATTATACCCTCCCTTTAATAAGACTCAAAATATCATATTTGCCCAACTTAAATTACAAATATCATATATATATATATATATACATTCATCAATCTATCAAAATATTATATTTACCCAAATACTTATTTTAACCAATTTTAATATTAAAAAACACAATTTAGTTTTAATTTTAAACACTTGATGCACCATTTTTGTAAAAAACCAACACTATCAACCATCAACCATCAACTTGTTGCACCATTTTTTGACAAACTGCTTCCCTCTCCACCATCAACCATCAACTCTTTTTTTTTTGTTGAACAACGAACTCATCATTTTCGTTGATAACTTGCTTCCCTCTCATGACATGGAGATGGTTCAGATTTTTCAATAACGATAGAGATCTACGTGATCTCATGACTTGCGGATCAGCGGCCGGAATTGCTGCTGCTTTTCATACCCCTGTTGGTGGTGTACTATTTACTCTTGAAGAAATGGCATCTTGGTAATATTCATACAATCGTGCAGAAAATAATCTATGGTAACCATCAAAAGTGCTGTAAAACTTACCACATTGATTTTTCTTTTGGAAACATGAAAATTGATGCACACTCTTTCTACAGGCTTGCATTATCTCTCTTCAAAAAGATGGTGAGTTTGATGGTAATATGGTGGTTGGTATAGATTTACCACCCACATATGCATTTTGTATGTAACGAGGTGGTTTGCCCGCGCTTCGCGGCGGGGAGTTCTGTTAATATTGTAAAGGCCCATAGTTATGAACAATACTATAAAAGAAGTTACCTATTAAGAGTCCGGCTTCGTACCGGGTTATAAACTGTGATAAATTCGATCGTAAGTAGTAACATGGATTTATATGAAACATAAAGTTTGTACAAATGTTGTCATACGAAAGTTTTATTAATATAAAGTTTGTACACCGGGTCGGAGGCGGTGTGCCTGATAATTGTATAAGTATTATAATTTGTCATTCTTTATCAATCATTCAGGTTAATAATCTGTATAGCGACGATAACAATGCACCAAAATTAAAATTAAATTTAGTATTTTTAATATTAAAATTGGTTAAAGTAATCAATTGGGTAGATATGATATTTTGATAGGTTAGTAAGGGTATATATGATATTTGTAATTTAAGTTGGGTAAATATGATATTTTGAGTCTTATTTAAGGGAGGGTATAATAGTCATTTGCCTAATTTTTATAATTAAAAATGAATAAAAATGGTCATTTGGGTAAATTTGATATTTTGATAGATTAATAAGGGTATATATGATATTTGTAACTTAAGTTGGACAAATATGATATTTTGAGTCTTATTAAGGGTATACATGAAATTATCCCATAAATATAACTTATAAAATAAAATAAAAATTAAATTAAGGAGAGATTTAAAACAGAGTAAGTGTGGATGCGTTAATTAAATTACTAATATAAATTATGTTTAGATACATATTTAAACAAAAAACACTAAAATGAACTTATCAAGAAATGACACCTATCACTTTAATTACTTATTTATCATACATATATATATATATACAGATATAGAGTTAGGTTCAAACAAGAACATTTGCAATTTGTAGGAATAAAGGAACAAATACTAGCCACATATCTTTATTTAGTAAACCCAAAAATAAATCAACATTAATTTAATTACTTAAAGGGTATTTTAGTAAAGTATTAGTTTTGACAATACACTATTCATACACTATTCATGGAATGATTATATATCCTATCAAATTTGATTTTCCCTCTTTTTTTTCAAACATTTATATAGAACTACATCATTTCACCTAATTCATATTATGTAAAATCATATGTGATTTTGTAAAATGTAATTGTAAAATCATATATAATTTTATACAATGAATATTCACACATTTTAAATATTAAAAATATTTAATAAATATAAGATTAAGATCTTACAAATATTTTTACAAAATTCAAACTTCCATTAATTTTCATAAATTAAAATAAAGTTCAATTGTTTAAACTATTTAAATAAATATAAGATCAAGATAAATTACAATGTATGTTAACAAAATCACATATGATTTCAGTATCATATATGATATTGTACAAATGTTAATGTAAAATCATATGTGATTTTGTACAAATGTAAACGTAAAATCATGTATGATTTTATATAGATGATAATCATACATGATTAAAATGTTAAATATGTAAACAAAATCACATATGATTTCAGTGTTTTATTCAAATGTTAATGTAAATCATATGTGATTTTATACAAAGATAAATGTATAATCATATATGATATAATTATAACATAATATAACATTCTAATATATTATCAATTGATTTTACAAAGTTTATATATTAATAATATATTATAAAGTAATAATATATTATAATAGTATATTACTACTATTGAGCTATTCCAATTTTACCCCTAAAAGTATTTACCCTTGGTGGAAAGTACATATCAGCATTTATTAATTACTATTATGCCATCCAATATAATATAATTCTTTTTTATCAAACATGTGGCTAGAAAATGGTTCCTTTATTCCTACATATTGGGTTGTTCTTGTATGAACCTCCCTCTACAGATATAATGTGTGTGGAGCTAGGCGCACGCATTTGTTATATATGATATGTCGAATGTAATTGAATTCAAATGGGCTGCTTCTGATATCATATGATATATTCTCATTGACCATGTCAACGTATTTATTTTAACTCATAATCATAATTTTGTTCCAAATGAAGTTCATTTGGTACGTCGACCTTTAATTTATTATCTACTTGGTCACATCCTGCCATTGTCGACGCCATTGCTTTACATTCCACTACAACATTTTAAAATGACTATAATTGTTTTGTTTCTTGTTAAAAAATATATTAGTTGATGTTGGATTTCAACGGAAAATTTAAGGTTCACTCACACACACATGTGCATATATATAATAAACGAAAGTTTAAATATAACACAAATTTGATTGTGAACGTGAAGATAATTGAGAGTATGACATGTGACACATTTAGTTTGAATGATACAAGATTATTCAGACTGAATATTATGCATTCTTCAGGGTGAATAATATAGTATTCAGACCGAATAATACAACATTTAGTATTATTCATCTTGAATAATGCATAATATTCAGTCGTCTGAATAATGTTGTATTATTCGGACTGAATATGAGTCAAATAGGAGTATAGGACACGTGATGTGTTCTCGATTGTCCTCACGTTCGCAATCAAACTTGATCCTATATATATACATAGGGGCCGTATCAAATACAAACCATGGAATTCTTAAAAATTATACAAATCAATCTCAATCATACATTTAGATGATCAATGGTGTGGATTAAATTATATATATATATATTATATTAATATTATATAAGAGAAATGGTCGAAGTCTAGTTGATGTTAGAGCCTAGATGGATACAAAAGTCCTAGATTGTGGAGAGAGGGGTAGCTAAATTGTCGAGTACCTAAAGTGATAGACATTGGCTCTGAGATCAAGAGAGAGAATACATGGACCCCGAATCATCCTCCAAAAAAGTCTTTGAGGAAAAAAGCGAAAGTTCAAAACTTTATGTGAGACTCCAACAATAATAGATAAAGTTTTAAAGCATGATCTCTATTGAATTATTAGAATTTTATATTGGCTAGACACAAATATCAACAATATCTAAACGTCTTAAAAAACAATTTTATAGGACAAATATTATAGAACCAAACACCACAACATATTACCTAAAAAAGTTATAATAAAACCCCCAAACTACAACCTAAAATACCCACCCAAAAAATCATAGAAGACAAGGGGTGAAGATTACTTGAAGATGATGATCTAAACTATTGAATTTTTAACTTTTCTTCACAACTTCAAAGAGATGTCTATTTCTCCCAAGTCTCCTCTCTCTATAATCCCAAATACCTAGTAGGAGAATGAGGCTGAAATGTGGATTTTCCTCTCTTATTCACCTATTTACCAAAAAGGTCCCTTAAACATACAAGAATTTCTATCACACCCTTAAACTCTCATAAACTAATGTTATTACATAAGAATCGACACAAAAGTATCTTCTCACATGATTACTAATCAAAGCTTGTGATTTTGGTTTCACATGTGTTTGTGTATATGGTGAAAAAAATTATGTGAAACTTCTTTGTGTTTACATAGTGAAAAGAACCCTACACAAAAGAAGTTTCACAACGTGATTAAACAAATACGCATGAAACTATTATCATATTATGAATTAAATATATATGGAACAATATCGTTTCTACTAGTATTTGTTGACGAAAATCATGCCAAAAGATTATTTTTTAAACGATTCTCATGGATTTATAACCTTTTTTGTGGTACTCATTTGATTTGCCCCATAACAATACAAACATTTGCAAGATAAATAATAGGTTAATTTATACAACTTTCTCTCTTAAACTATAAGTTGAACATAAATCTTTTCTATTTGAAAACATATATATACACAAAATGATATATAGAGATCTTTTTAAATAAGAATGTTAATTATATATCGTAAAAAGATAAATAAAAAAGGAAGTTTATATGTGAATCATTCAAATACTCGAGAAAGAATATATTATGAAAATGTATATGTTTGTTACAAGTTATTCATATGAGTTCATATATGCATCGTCAAATAATTTTTTTAATAAATCATGTATGACCATTAATCACATTATGATATCTCACGATATTTGACATTTTTAGTTTACCCTCCTACAAGATATACACAAAAAGAGATAAATCAATATTACTAAAGATATTATCAAAGCATGTCTAACCCAGTGGTAAGGTAACATTCCAGGGGTCAGTGGATAGTATCTCTGACTACCCCGGTTCAAACCCTGTGGAGAGCATGTGCTGATATCCAGATCATAGGTTTGCCACATAATTGTACCCTTAATTGGGTTGAATTGTGGTTGACGGAGATTAGTCAGGTACCATTAAATCATGAATACCCCGAAAACATGTATGTGTATTTGCTTCTCATTAAAAAACATATTATTAAAGATATTAATAATAGTAGTTTCCAAAACCTCGTTATTTTTTTATCGATACACATCAAATTTCAACATAACAACTTACTAATAAATAAATGTAACAAATATAAAAAAAAATAGTTTTATCAAACCCCAAAGAGAAAAATCTTTAGTTGTCTTCAACATTTTCTTTGTCATTACTTAGGAATGGTTTGAGAAGAGTTTAAATTACATAACAAGTTCTATAACTTATTCAGTGAGCTATATTAAAGTATTTAGAAACCACTATCATTTAGTAAGTATTTTAATTATTTGCTTATCTTCTAACGATATCCACTTAATATTTTCAACCTTACCCTTGTGAAAATACAAATATCTCAAAACTCACCTCCTTTTGTTCCTTAGAAGATCGCCGCTCAATCTTGTCGGCGGGAGCCTCTGTTCTCCACTCACTATCGCCCTCCTCTCCCAGGTCTGGTATGGTCGCCTCTCTTTTGCTTTCTCAATGATTTTCATCTAAAAAATTTGGTTTGAAATTGATTTTGTTGTTGCTCGATTTGTAAAATTGATGTACTTTTAGCTGCTCTATTTGGTTATGTTTTTTTATTGTTTTTAACCGTGTGGTTCACCCTTGTTCACTAGTTCTTTGAATCCATGACTGAACCATTTTATTTTTGTTCATTTTTTGCTTGTTCTTGTATCTATTATCTATGTGTGCAAGTTATATGAATAGTTGAATGTTCTTGAACTTCCTAAATTGAATTCTAGGTTGCAAGTGAAATTTTAGTCGATTGATACAAGTTTTTCTTGAAGAAATGTGAGAGAAATGCAAGTTATGTTTGGGTTGCATGTTTGATTAATCAATTTCCTTGTCAAACCTTGGAAAAAAAGAAGCAAGAGTTTAAATAAAAACGACAAAAATGCAATATATATAAAATAGTCATTTTACCATTCAAGAGTGATTGATTATTCAACATAGTATATAAACAACAATTTAACTTCATATATACATACAATTTAGCCTATAGAGACGTCCACATATGACAGAACTGAAAAAACAATCAAATAAACCTTTAGACATATTATAAATAAATCTATATATTAAATGACCGACATTTAATTTCATTAATTAGTTATTTGAAATTGCATGTGATAAAAATTAGGAAAACTTGCACATCTACGAGTCGTAAGTCGGTTTTAGTCCCTTTTATTTATAAACGTGATAAATAGAAAAAATTGCACGTTTATGAGCAATAAGTCGGTTCTGGTCTTTTTATTTAGAGTACTTTATAGTTTTAGCCCCTATGATTTGTCATAAATTTCTATTTTCGTCTACGTTTTTTTTTAACAGCAAAAACGGGAAGAGAGGCAAAGGAGCTTCGGCTAGGCCATCACCCCCGCCAAACAACCCAAAACTTTATTACTTCAAACCAACTTCAAGCCAGGAGCTTGAAAAGAAAACAGAAAACCGAAAAAGAAACAACTAAAACCCAAAAAACACCCGCGACAGAGGCTACAAACAACCCAAAAACAAACGAAACTCCTAACGAAAAAAAAGAAGTTGCCCAAAGCTACCAAAACCCCTTAACACCGGGTTTTCTATAAGAAATCCAAAGAATCGTCAATCTTTGAACAGTGGGGAAGAGATCCTCTTGTAAAATCTTAACCGCATCATCCTGCGTCGAGTTCACAAATCTGTTTCGACGCTGCCAGATTAACCAGACTGTCACCATAAGAATCGCATGAACCAACTCATTTATGCTTCCATTAAGGTCTCGGGTGAGAAAACTATTTTTGAAAGAGAGCAACGAATTCGTTCTTACACCGACACACCACACCATGCCCAAACTTTTCTCCAAAGTGCATCTAAACTAACACATTTGAAAAGACAATGGTCTAAATCCTCTTCCGCCGAATCGCAGATGTCACAGGCAATTGAAGGAAGCGAAATCCCACGTCGATGCAAATTAGCTTTGGTAGGGAGAGCATTATGCATCATACGCCAAACAAAAATATTTACCTTTAGGGGAACACATGAGTTCCAGAAGCTTGGAACATCGTGGGTAACCGGAGTCGCCATCCTTTTTTGAAGAAGCTTAGCCAAAGTATTAACGTTAAACATACCGTGAGAGTCCAACGACCAGATCCAAGAGTCTTCTCCAGTTTCTTTGACACCTAAGTTACGAAGCAGCTCTTCCAAATCTGCTAACTCCGATGAAGTTCTTCCTCTAATGTCTGATCTCCAACACCAGTTTCCGATCCAAGAGTTGGCGTTGAAGATCCACCTTTCTCTAAACAGAGCGCCTTTATTAACTTCCTGAGCAAAAAGTCTGGGAAAAAGATCTTTGAGTTTTGGTCCGGCAGCACAAACTTGTAAACTCCAAAAAGGGGCCGAAGAGCCATTCGTAATGACCTTAAGGAATGAGGAGTTTAGACCCACTCCTAATTGTTCAATGCTATCATTTGCTTCAGAAATAGCATTCCACACACTGTTTCCCATTTGATTTGGCCTTTTATGAACATCATTTCCATAGAATTCTGCAATGACATCTTTCCAAAGAGCTTCTTCTTTGTTAATGAGTCTCCAATGCCATTTGGCTAGTAACGCCAAATTTTTAATTTTGAGACTTTGGATATTTAACCCCCCATCATCTTTACAATCCAGAATCTTTTTCCAAGCAACCCAATAAATGCCTTGTTTATCCTCTTTCATCCCCCAAAAGAAACGTCTACGGATGCTTTCAAGAATCTTTATAACACCTTCCGGTGCTTTGAAGACTGAAAAGAAGTACAATGGAAGCGACGTTAGTACCGATTTAATAAGTGTGGTTCGACCCCCAATCGAAAGTGATCTAGCTTTCCAGACATTTAACCGTCTATTAAAGCTTTCTATCACCGCCCCCCACGTAGCTATTCTGTTCATATTAGCACCAACCGGCAAACCCAAATAGATAAAAGGAAGCGAACCCGCTTGACATTTATAAACGTTTGCCATCGTGGAAACCTCTGCCTGTTGTATACCGACCCCAAAAATTCTGCTTTTGGATAGATTAATCTTGAGTCCGGACACCTCATAAAAACAATGGAGTATCTTCATAAGATTACCCACAGTTCGCTTCGACCAATGCCCAAAGAACAAGGCGTCATCTGCATATTGGGTTAACGAAACATTCCTGTTACTTGAAGCTAAAGTAACACCTTTAAATAAACCTTTTTCACATGCTTCCAAAGTCATAACTTGTAAGGCCTCTCCAACCAGCAAGAAAAGGAAAGGTGATAAGGGATCACCTTGTCGGAGGCCCCTTGACATGAGAAATTCTTCCGAGGGAGAGCCATTGATCAAAACCGAAATCGAGGCGGAGGAAATGCATCCTTTGATCCAATCACACCATTTACAGCCAAAACCCATTTGCTCCATAATTGAGATTAAAAAATCCCAGTTGACAGAATCAAAGGCCTTTTCGAAATCCACCTTAAATAACATCAGTTTCAGGCCTTTTCTCTTGGCGTAATTGGAGATTTCGTTTGCAATGAGGACACTGTCGGTAATCTGCCTACCTTTAATAAAGGCTGACTGATTTAAGCTGATTAGCTTAGAAATAACCCGAGAAAGTCGATTAGCAAGCAACTTGGCGATGATTTTGTACATGCACCCCAAGAGCGAAATCGGTCTAAAGTCGGAGATGAGTAAAGGGTCGACTTTCTTTGGGATCAACGCCACGAAAGAAGCATTACATCCTCTGGCCAGCTTTCTGGTGGATTCAAAGTGCTTAATCGCATCAAGAATGGAGTCCTTAAGCACATTCCAGAATTTTTTAATGAAGTTGAAATTAAAGCCATCAGGACCGGGGGCTTTAGATCCGTCACAATCCCATATAGCTTCTTTAATTTCATCACTTGAGAAGGGAGCTTCAAGAAAGTCTCTATCCTCTTGAGACAGTTGTTTGAATTTATTGCTGAAGAAGCCGGGTCTTTTCGGAAAGGGTTCGGTAAATCTGCTCGCAAAGTGATCTTTTGCAATCGTTTTTACTACCGACGGGGTCTCCTGCCAAATGCCATTGTAGATCAGACCTTTCAAATTTCTACATCTCCATCTATGATTCACGTAGGAGTGAAAGAAGGCAGAGTTTTCGTCGCCCTCTACCGCCCATCTAATTCTAGATTTTTGTTTGAGATCCAGGCTTTCTTTATGCTCGATCTGAAGTAGATCAAAAAGTAGCTCCTCCCTTTTCTGCACATCACCAGCTGCAAGTGAGTTTTTCTCAGCTTTCTCGTCCCAAGTTTTTAAAGCCTCTAAGATAGTATTTTTATTCTTTGATCTGACCTCTAACTCTTTTTTTGCCCAAACCTTTATATCTTGCTTCAACTTTTTAAGCTTGTTTTTAAGAATGGTGTCTCCACTTCCAGTGAAGCCTCCAGATGCCCAGGAAATCGCTACAAGCTGTTGAAAATCCTCACTAGTGAACCATTGATCAAAGATCTTAAACGGCTTTGGTCCATAGTCCAATTTTCCAACCTTTAAAAGGATCGGACAATGGTCTGAAATTGTTCTCGGAAGAGCATACACCGTGGCATCCTTCCATTGATTGAAGAAATTCGAGCTGACGAGAAATCTATCGAGTTTACTCATCTTCGTGCCTTGCTTATTGAATCTGGTAAACCTCCTTCCGGCAAATTGAATATCATGAAGGCCTGCACAAGATATAAAGGTGTTGAAACGAGCCGCGTCTTGAGCATCAAAACAAGACCCGAACCTTTCATCAGCACTCCTGACGGAATTAAAATCTCCAAATAGGACCCAAATGAGGTCTTGCGAGGCTATTAAATTTTCTAAATCTTCCCACAAAGCATCTTTCTCTGGTTTTGAGTGAGGTCCATAAATATTCAGGAAACCAATTTTTTTTTCGACCCCTAGCCAGCTTCCACCGACACCGCAAAAATTACGCCCTTCAAAAGACACCTCTTTCTTGAAAATGCAAGAGTTCCAGACCACAATCAAACCCCCAGACGCTCCCATCGACTTTTTGAACACAAAATCGAACTGGTCGTTTCCCCACATCCTACGAATTATCGGATCATCAATCACTTCGCATTTGGATTCCTGAATCCCTAAAAAATTACAGCCTTCACTTTTGATAAGATTTCTGATTTTACTCAATTTTTCGGGCGCCCGAATTCCACATACGTTAAGAGATGTAATTTTCAAATCCATAAAATCAACGAAGTAGATACCCAGATCGAGGAAAGGGAAGTAATTACTTACTCGAATCCCTAATTCCACCTGCATTCTCTTCATAAACGACCCCAATTTGAACTCCAAACTTTGCTTTGCCTCCGACATCCAAGGTGTCTTCTATCACTTCTGAGACTGATTCACTCGAAGAAGAAGAAAGTGAGTTACAGAAGCATAGGCCATTTCCCTTAGCAGGCTTATTGATTTTTTCTTTAACCATATCCCCCAAATGGGCCCTTTCAGCATGTGTGTCTACTTCTCCATGGGCTTGATTAGCCTCAGCAGCCTCTGGCCCTTTTTTCACGCCTTTAGAATCAGGCCCAATAGATCCTACAGGCCCACAAAAAGTATCCGTTTCCTTTCTCTCTGCCAGCCTATCCACCGATGACTTTTCATTTCCCCTCCTTGGAAAAGTCCCTTGCATTGGGAACCCATCTGCCGACTCAAATTTACGGCCGCTACCAACTTTTGGGTTTCCCAAGGAAGACCTTAGTTGATTGACGATCGGACTTCCGACCATCGGAGAGTTCCCTCGATCCGGGTCCAGCCTCACCAAGCCGTCGTTGCCGGCGGCACCGCTAAAATCTGCTTTTTCAGGATTGGGTTCTTCTTCATCAGAAAAATTACCGGAGAAGAAAAGATTATCGTTTTGATCTTCACCTTCTGAATTGCTGCCTGTTTCGTAAGAACTAGAAGGTTGGAGCAGGAGTGAGCGATTGTGATCTTCCACCACCTTAACTTTATATAGATTGTTTCGGATTTCCACTTCTATCACCGAATTGATATCATCCATTTGCTTTGTAAGAATTAGAACCCCAGAAGCGGTAGTCATATTCCCCTCAAAAGAGATATCGTCTACTTCCATTACTCGTCCGAACTGAGCCGCAATGTTTCGAAAATTTGCTTCTTTCCACGATTCGATTGGTAGTCCGTCGATCTCTACCCACACAAGTCTTTCTTGCGGAATTTGCCCTTCCTTCCAAAGATGAAAATCCGAGAACCATTGGTTCAAAGTCTCCTGTTGCGTTTTTAAAATATGAGCAGCAACCTCTCGAGAGGGCCATTCACAAACCACGGAAAGTCCGCCTGCATATTGGAGCTTGCATTTTCCCAGTCCGTCCTCTTCCATTAGCTTAGAAACATTACGTAACAGGTTGATATTCCTAGCTCTACCAACCCAGCATGATTTAAGGCGACTAAGAAAACCCTCGTGAATGTCAGCGTGCAAAATGATCCTCTTTTCATCTCCTTTTGCAATATTTCCTACAGCAACGTCCTTGTAGGATCTACCATCTAAACCACAATACTTAAACCGATTCATCTGTTTTTCTATTTTCGTTGTCTTAGTTTGCAATTTATTTCAATTTTCGTTTATGAGCTATGTTTAGGTGCAAAGAGACAAGATAGTAAGAAATGTAAACCATAATGACCGAATTAACAATAAACTATAAATTTTGTGGGCAAAAATAGCAATGAATTACAAACTTTAGGGACCAAAATCGCGATTTCTAAATCATAGGGACAAAAGTAACAAGTTTTAACAAATCACAGGGACGAAAATTGAAATTTACTCTTTTATTTATAACATGTCAAAATCGGCAAATAACTATGTTTGAATAATTTGTAAATAATAATTGCACATTTACAAGTAGTAAGTTTGTTTTAGCGCCTTTTATTTATAACGTGATAAAGATGTAGAAAAACTTGCACATTTATGATTTGCGTCTTTGCGAGTCTGTTTAGTTTCTTTTTTATTTATTACATGTCAAAATCGACAAACAACTATGTTTGAATTATTTGTAAATAATAACTGTGTAATAAAAAAATGATGCGTATATAAATATCATATATTTGTAAACCTTATTATTATCAGATAGGTTGTATTAGTTTCGTTTAATTTTCTCTAAAAATTGAAATCACAATCGCGCTTTACGTCCCCATTTCTCACTTTATTATGTTTAACTGTATGTCCACATTCTCACTTTATTATGTTACATTTGTTTTGAATGAATTTGGCATCTAACTTTTCGATATCAAATATCCATTCAAAATAGAACCGGATATTAAGTATGAAATTTCAAGTAACATGATTGAATCATCATCATTTGATAAAGATTCATTTTGTTATGTGGCAAATTGTACTTAAAAAACTTGTGACTTTTGCTTACTTTTAAAAAGGATGCACATATGTGTATAGTTTAAAATTAAAATAAATACCACAGGTTTGAAAGATACGATGGATATAAACTTTTATATAAAACAATTTTCATACTATAAAGTAACTAAACCTTATTCAAACTATAGATCCTTAATTATGTATTATACGAAATATGATTATTAGAATAACAACAGAACGAAAGTATATAGTATAAGATATAAGGGTCAGGTGCAAATGAAAAATCAAATTGAATTGTGAACATGAGGACAGCCGAGAGAGCGTCACTTGACATATTCACTCTGAATAATTATGTATTATTTAGAGTAAATACACAACATTTAGTGATATTCAGAGTGAATGATATTGTATTATTCACTCTGAATACCATTAAATGTTGTGTTATGTGAATATGTCACGTGGAGTGCCCTCCGGAGGATATCCTCACCTTTACAATGAAATTTGAGTTTGCAACCGAACTTTCGTCTAAGATATAATCTATCATCTATTGTATTTAAATTTTTAATTCATTCTAAAACCTAAATCTAGCTACTAGATTTATTTTTAAGTCCAGAATCCAAAATCCATTCATAACCAATGATTAAAAGAGAATTCAAAGACTTAAAAATTACGAAGCTCTATTTTTATCATTAATAAGCTGTAAAAACAAAGACAAGATTATATTAGTATTAAGTTTTACTAAGTCGTATATACTTCACATATATGTAGAGCTTGTATACAATTTTATCTTTCTTGAAAATCTCTTTTATTCATTTTTAATATAAACTACACATAACAAATCATTGTAAATAAAGAAAGTATATTTTCTCCAACCTTTTTAACCTAGCCATCCTATTACTCACTTCATCATTTGACATGTCTAATGCACTCATTCTCTTTCTTTATATCATTCTTAAATTTTAACACTTATCAAATGATAAAGTAGGTAGAAGAATGGGTAGGCTAAAAAGATATAGAGGAAATATAATTTCTCTTGTATATAATATTCATCCTCTCGAATATTATCCACATGTCCGCTTGTCCCAAATTAATTAAACCCAAGGTTCCAAATAGCGCGAGACGTGGCGTGGCGGCAAAGCCAAGCCTCAAGCCTTGGAAGCCACGGCGAGGTCGCGGCGTTTTTCAGAGCGTGACTTATGGCGGCAAATCTCTATATCATATATAATATTATACACATTAACATGCGTTTTCCTACTATTATTCAATGAATAAATTAGAATAAACAATTTAAAGCAAGTTATATATCATAAACTAACAAATAAAACATTAGAAAGATAATTACATCAAAATATTGTGTTACAAAAACCGCGCATTACCCCATGGCGTGCCTCAGGCATAACGTGGCGTGAGACACAAGCCTTAAGCCACGGCACGCCATGGCGGCCGTTGCGACGAACTTTTTCGAACATTGATTAAACCACATAGGAAAACCGAGTCAAAAATAAATAAAATTGATGATGAATTTTTTACAATTTTACCTTTGAAAACCAAGCAAACTACCACTTAATTGTAGTCTAAAGCAAAAGCAATTAAAAGAAGGTAAGATGATGAAGGTTTTAGTGGTAATCAAAGATTTTGGGATGATTAATGTGAGATACACTCAAGAGACAAAGCAATCATTCAACACATTTTATACATCAAATTTCACTTCAAAATGAAGACTTTCTCAATCAATTCTATTTATATATTGGGACCCAATTTCCACCAACATGTATCCTCAACTTTAAATTTCAAGATAATAATATTAAAAATTGTATTTTTCAGGACTCCATATTATATTTGTGTCATAGTTTTGGTTTTTACACATACATGATGGAAAAGAGTAGTTTTTTAATGACCAATATATTTTGAATTTACTAAAAAGAAGAGTTATGAAGACAATTCTTTGACATCCTGTTAATCCCTGTAGAGGTTGTTTAGAGTAACCTTTGTCTAAGAAACGAACTTCATGTTTTTGTGAACTTTATATATATCAATATATACATACATACATAAGGGTCAGGTTTAAATGAAAACTCATCTTTTATTATGAACATGAGGACAACCGAGAGAGCGTCTTATGGCATATTTAGTCTGAATAATCATGTATATTCAGACTGAATAATACATGACTATTTTGACTGAATATGTTACGTGGCGCGCTCTCGCCTGTCCTCACGTTCATAACGAAATTTGAGTTCACAGCCGGACTTTCTTCTATATATATACACATATATGGAGGAAAGTTCAAATGTGAACCATTTTTTGATTGTGAACATGAGAACGAATCCCAGCCACTCATCCGGTCAATAAAGACAGCTTTGACTGGTCCCCCCCTTTAATAATCTCTACCCTCCCATGAATCGCGTCAATCCCCCGTGATCACGTCCATCATAAACCGTGAGATATGTGGTTGAGATTCGTCTTCACGGTTCACAATGAAAAAGTGGTTCACATTTGAACCCACCCCTATATATATATATATATATATATATATATGAAGTTTCATTTAGAAACCAATGAAAGAATAAAAACCGTGTGAACCATAATTAGCCAATCAAAAAGTTTTAGTTTTATTTTCTTTAAAGTTATTTCGAAAAGGGTAAATGCGTCATTCCAAAATTAATTTCTTTTATTTAAAAAGAGTGAAACTACATTATAGTAGGCGGTTAAATATGAATATGCATTAAAAATCTCCTAAATTATAGCGTATTATAAATATTCAACGGATTGAAGACGTTCAATTAATTGAAGAATTCATCGAACATGAATATAATGAATCTATGATGCAGATGAAACACATGAATTTGACGGGTGTGAAACTGAAGATGAAGATGAAACTCGTGAAGACAATGGGTGTGAAACCGGTGAAACTCGTGAAGACAACGGCTTGCCTTGGTTCACGGCCATCACGTCGGCTTTCAGCGCAGCTGACCATCATGTTCGGCTTCACCCTAAGTAAATTATGATGTTAGATTGTTGTTTAAATCACTGATCCTCTCGTCTTTAAGGCTTGAAATCGATTAGAAAGGTAGTGGAATCAAGAAAACATAGTTGGGCATTGTTAAGGTGAAACTTCCACAAAACAACACTCACAGAAACTTTTGGCACGACTTAAAGTTGCAGTGAAAGTCATTAAGGCCATTGCCAAGCGCTTTTTCAGTTTTTCGTTGTTTCTGGTTTTAAGCTAGGATTGAAGCATCATTTAAGGAATTATATTGAGAATTGTGATGGATGATTTTAGGATATTTTAGAGGGTTTAACACCTTTTCTATGACATCCAATTTAGATGTTCGGTATGATCATTAGTGACTTTTAAGTCGTGCAGTGAAGTGTTGGATCCACGATGAGTTCCCTTAACCCTATTTATGTAATTGGAATGTTTAAAAATGTTTTAAAAATGCTAAGCATGGTTTTATCATTATTGCATGAATTAAAAATATGAAAGTTTTGGACAAATGTTTACTCACAATTGCTTATTATTGAACAAATGTTACATAGTGTGATTTGTATTATGATATTGTTATTTGGCTTTGATTTTGGGTTGCACAATGGGATTAAGGTACCTTAGGATAGTGGAAATCTCTTAGGAGTTATTTTATTATGTATGCCTTGAACTCGTTGCATTGCCAATTGGGTAAGCATTTACAAGGGAGATGAGATTCTACTAGGGCCTCGAATGTGAACATTAGGGTAAGGTGATGGGTGGCTATGAACATTGTGCAAAACCTGTGGTTTTGGTTAAAACATTGATATACTATTGTTAAGCCTTTACGATGGATTTTGTATTATTTTTGGATTGTTTAAACTATGTGTTGAATGAGAATTCACTATACTTCTTGGTTTAACCCTCGTTTTCCAAGTCTAAAACCATTTTCATGTAAGAGTAAGGCAACAAACTTGTCCAAGGAAAAAGAGATGCTTTGAAGTGATAGATGGGATTAGTTTAGAAAAGTAGTGATTGTTATTCTACCTAACACTTAGAAATAATTTGTTATGCTATTCTTGTGATAAGCATATCCGATGAACATTAACATATACAACTCAAGTAGTCTCTATCATCCAAACTCTTGCTTTGTAAAGAAAAACCATATGGCTTAAGGCTTCAGAAATTGTGACAACCCAATAACATAAAAGTAAGATAAATTTTACATGCAATGCAACAATTTTGCACATATTTTGGTGCAAGTATCACAATCATCAATGGTGGATAGATGTCCCTTCTTTGATTCTTTTGATTGAAATAGGACATGTTTGAGTATAATCGGTTGGAAAAAACAAACTGTCATATTCAGGATTTCATAAGTGAAACCCGTGTTTTTAGTAGTGATTGTTCTAGTAGAGAGGGCACCAAATGCCTAAACAAGATAAAAAACAACTGTATGTTTATTACAAAATGAGAAGATATTACGAAGAACACAATGCAAAAATCACGCAATTCATATAGTTCATGTAATAAAACAACAAACATATCCAATTCTTTTGCATCAATTATAACCATATAGACTGCACATAAACTAAAAAAACAAATCTAGTAGCTTTGATTTTGGGTTTGAAATATCGGGAACCTTAATAACAAGTTGTTATCGCCATTGGTATAAGAACTTTTTTTTGCCAGAACATACTACATATTGTTCCTCAAACAATATGGTTTGTTGTTGATTGGTATCAGGTTTTTATGTCAATGGCAATCTTGTTCACATGTCCAATAAACCTAACAAGAGTTTTTTGGATATCTTAAGATAAAGAGATCATTTTATTAGAAAATGTTAATTAACGTATTGAAGCGTACATTATGATTTTCATCTCGTATGTCTTCTCATTCAAATCTATCAAAGTTATTGGATCTTTTTTTGCATTTGTTAAGAATAACTAGATCAATGTAGTTATATTTTCATGTTTTAGTTAAATATTTTATGTTTTTATTATTCTCAATAAAAAGTATTATTCTTTCATGAAAAAAAATATGTAGATCCAATCATAATCTAATTATAACAAGTAAAAATCTTTTCTAATCAATAAAACACACTCAAAGAGTGAGATTATAAAGTAGTGATTAGCATCCAATAAATAGACCATTTTTGTTATTTTGTTCTTTAGATAATTTTGTTTTAAATATTTTAAAGTTGATATTATTAATTGTTTATTTAAGATTATTTTACTTACGAAAATGACTTAAAAATACCATTTATGTTATAAAACAACCCATGGTTGTCACACGATAAATATTCAAAGTTGCTAATTTTTTCTTTTTAATAAAAATATAAGAAGTTGTTAAGAAAAAACATTTAATAAACTTCAAGATATTGGATTCTCTTCAAGTGGTTTAAATTATATACACTTATAAATTTGATTTAGTTGAGTATTATAAACAAAAGGATGCGTTCTTAATTGTATATTACATAAACATTTTTCATGTGGTTGCATCCAGTGGTTTGAGAAAGTGTTTCAAACGAACATGATAAACCAGCTCATTTAAAACAAAACCAGATCATTTGACCCATCTTTTCTTAATGTTTGGATGGTAATGCATCATCAATGCATTTAATTTAGTGAGTTAAATGAATTGGCCACCACGGTTCAAACATATCTATCCACGATCGTATTACTACATAATTGCATATTTTAACTATTATAATAACCCTACTATACCAACTTGATCATGAAAGTCGACGATTTTAATCGAGTTAACTAAGAATTTGGTTGCTTTTGTTACATTTACTTCTAATGAGTCAAATAAGTAAAATAAAAGGTTGACTGAAAAGGTAAAATGAATGAAAAACTTTATATATTTATAACTTTCTAAATCATTTTATTTGTAATATTTAGACGGATTTTTTTTTTCTGAAAATCATCTAAAACAAGGGAAAGCATAAAACGGCTTTATGCATATAATATTCAAGTCGCAAGATATTCCGGCCCAATCAATTCATAATTTGTTTGACTTAAATCCATTTGACCTTAAAAAATGCCCATTTGACAATTTTGACCTATCATTTGACCATTTATTTGTGTTCGTACGTTTTATAAGGCCTTCGATTACATAAACCCACAATATACTATTAAATCAACATGACAACAGTTTTATTCATAAGTCCTTATTAAATCCTTAATAAAATTACCATTACCCACGAGATCGAATATCCTTAATCTTTATATTTTAAAAGAGAAAATGAGGAGAGTGGGAGAGTGGGTAGCTGAGGGTTTGGAAGCCTGATTCCAAACCCGCATCACAAGCTTGCAAGCCCCCATATTACAGCCCTCGAGAGCCCCGTCGAACCCGCATGCGAGCCCGAACGGCTACCCGCATGCGGTAATGATGGCCTAATTCTATTCAATACATATCTTTTGTTGTTTCTAATTTTAAATTTTAGCACCATATATGTAGAATGCAAAAATAAGATGAATATTTAAGAGAGAAGTTCAAAAACAACTAATGGAACTTTGTGTTTGGAATGATTAAGTTTTGAGCAATTTTTTGAAACAAATAAATCATTAAACTTTCAAAACCTATTAGATAAATTTTTCGACATTTTAAAATATGTTAGATACATTCTTATAATTTATAAACATAGTTAATATGGCAAAATTAAAAGATAAATCCAAAAAAAGAATAACGAACATTCATGAATTAGGTTTGGGTGGCAATTTCCGACATGACACGCGACACGACACGAACACAACACAACACAAAGATAAAAAAGGTTTGGGTTGAGGTTTTTGACCCTCCAACCTGTTTATTTCACGTGTCGTGTTCAGGTTGATAATTGGGTTCACGGATCAACCCGCAACCCCGTTTATTTGTTAGTTATTTTATCTTTATTTTTTTATATAACAAAAATTAAAACTTTGAATCTTTTATTTTTGATTTTCAATTGGTCGTTTTTAACCTTTGTTACTTTTAGTTATTTTATCTTTATTATTTTATATAACAAAAATTAAAACTTTGAGTCTTTCATTTTTTATTTTCAATTGGTCGTTTTTGAACTTTTGTTATTTTTTGGTTACTTTATCTTTATCTTTTTATATAAAATAAAACTTTGAGTCTTTCATTTTTTATTTTCAATTGGTCGTTTTTGAACTTTTGTTATATGTTGAAATTTGAACTTGGTTGCTTTTGAACTTTGTAAAATTTGGTTGTGTTCTTTAACTTTGCTTTAAAGATTTTTGATTTGTCAACCCGTTTATGATCCGCCAACCTGCGGCACAACCCGCGACACAATGCGTCACGGGTTAACGTTGAAGATTTCGACAAAATTAATTAAATGAATCATGTTTTTGTGTTCTTTTACCCGATAACCCATCAACCTGAACACGAAATGATTGCCACCCCCGATTATAGTTGGCAACCGTAATTAATATGTTTTGTACGAACTTCACACTTGTCTAACTTAAATAAAACCTTAGAAAACTTAAATAATAGCCCATTTAGGTGCGACGACTCTAATGGGTATCATATTCTTAATTTGTTTAAAATAAATGTTTATTATATTTTGGGCTAATTTTATAACAACTTAATTTAACCTTACTCAAAGTTATATTAAATAATAAAAACAGTTTTTTTATCTTATTTGTTTGAATGATGTTAATTTCTATTTAGTTAACATTCTAATTTTTATGTCAATATCTAATATTTTTATGCTATATAACAATTTTATTCGATATTTTGGATTAAATTTTAATATCTTGAGCAACAATTTGTTGAACATTTGCGCAAATATTTTAATAATGATAATACTCACTTATCATACCTTAAGATATTTGCATTATTGGTAAAATGACAAAAAGAAGTTCTAATGCATTCGAAAGTGATATACTTATAGTTTTTTTAAACTATTTTTGAAAGAATCACGTGCTAAGTTCTTTAGATTAATTCACGACTTTGTAAATTCGATTGTTAATTTGCTCTTGAAATAGGAATCTTAGAAAGTTCATTATATGAATCCATTAAACTCGTTATATTGTTGACAATTTTAGTCTATTATTACAGATGATAGGAACAGAGACAACGTGTTTTACGTTTCAATGATATTTTCTCACAAAATCACAAAACAAGGTAATTATAGTTAAAAAAAATATGATAATAAAACAAATTAGTCATAAATTTTCTAAGGTCGTGGCACTTAACGACTTCTCATTTTCAAGATAAACAAAACATTGAAGATTAAACGGCTTACTACAGATTGGCTTTTGGGCTTGATTTTGGACCCATTTCTATATATCTATTTATCAATTAATGTTTTCTTATTAACTAAAGATGCACAAAAGCGGATAATTAATTGTATCGGATCGGATAATAACCGATACGGTTTTTTGCTTTCCAAAACAAAACCTGTTTTAATAATAATCGGTTCGGATTTTAACCGATTTGTAGTGGATAAATGAATACTATATGATACAGAATACGGTTTTAATGTATCTGGTAAAGAAAATTACCGGTCTTTGGGTTTGACTTTTTGCTGAAATTTGAATCCCTTGGCCTTTTGCCTTTTGGGTTTGGTTTTTGGCTGAGTTGGGTTTAGTGTTGGGCTGAAATCTTGGTTTTAGAATTTAGACTTTAGTTACTATTAGTATTACTTAATAAGGGCTGGGTTTATTTGTTAACCAAACAAATTGTGTTAACTGTATTAGCTCATTTTCCATCCTAGATTGATTTAAATCAACGACACATGATTATCACATCCATAATTTCAGGAATAAACTTCCAGATTATAACCGACCACTAAATACAAAAATAATCGAAAACAACCATACCGACAATTCTGATGAGTGAAAAATGGGTTAACATCATTTATTTGGTTAACATAAGAACCCTCCTCTACTTAATAATACTTATTAGTTATTACTTATTATTATTAATACTAATAGACTAATAATACTTAATAAATATTTTAAATACATAATAATATATTAATACATTATATGGATACCAAAATGTATATAATTATATAATAGAGATTAGATTGAACGGCAAAATAGAAAACTAAAGCAGAGCTTCGACATGGCCATCATCCCGCCTAGCGAACCCAAATATAAATTCAAAATTTTGATTACATCAATATTTTTTATTACAATAAAAATGTTGATTACAAATTGGAGTCGTCTTCTTCTTCATTTGGAGGTGATACTCCAAGTTCGACTTTTTCATTGTGTATATTATTTGCTTCCAAGTTGGCTTCGATTGCATCTTCTAGTGAGGTGATACGTTGCTTCCGAGACACTCCATACACATAATCCTTCAAACAAATGCATTCTTCCACCGACTCGGGACTTAGTCTTGATCTTGATTACGATATAATTCTGCCACTGACAGAAAAAATGGATTCCGAAGCTACGGTAAAAGCTTTGACGGTTAGTAAATCACGGGTCATGGCTGTTAGAACCAGAAATTGTGTTTCCTTTTCCATCAAGCCAAAATATCCAAAGTTTCCCACTCTTCAAAAGTCATGAACAATAGAAAAATGCTTAACATTTTATTTCCTAACTCACTACTAAGCGTGGTAGTGCGTGATTGTTTGGATTGAGAATTTACAAGTATATCAAAAAGTCACATATTTGTGTTACTTGAACTTCTACTAGATGATTCCGCATGCATTCTCATTTGATCATGAATTACTTTACTCGACCCGTATTTAGTTAAATAAATATCAATCATATCTCGAAAACATTTGTTAAAATGATTTTGTTGGTTTTGGACAAAATTCGGGTCATCTTCGGTAGATTAAAAACATATGCAATTTGTTCGATCAATGGTTCAACCCCGTCAACATTTAACGTTGGGATAAAGCGGCGGCACAAGTAAAAACAGACGGAATCTCCTTAAAATATTTTAAAAGTTTTTCTTTAATTTTCTTACCAACTTGTTGGGAAAGTTGACTTTCAAATTCAAAATCACGTAAATTTTGATTAAGAACCAACGGGCTAGTAGGGTAATAAATACAAGATAAAAAAGTTGTTGCATTTTAAAAACCCAAACAAATCGGCTAGTTTGGACCTCTCATGTAAGCGATTGTGAAATGTTTGCAATGTTTTCTTTTGCCTTAAGTCAAAATTCATCATCATCCAAGTTGAGTTCCAACAAGTGGACAATCCAAATTAGGACCTAAACCTTCTCACCATCAATCTCAATCTCAAACTTAAGCGAAAAATTGTATCCTATTGAAGGGTACAATCTCGACTAAAGAGTCAACTAAAAAAGCAAAAACTTGAGAGTGGGATGTTAGAAAACAAAACAAAAAAGTGAACTTGATATATACCTTAGTGAAGCCATCATAGATGGTGATGGTGATGATGATGATGATGATGATGATGATTTTGATGTTTTAAGAAGATGGAAGTTGAATAATGCAAGGTTTCTAAATCTTTCAAAACTTGCTAGAGATGTATTTGCGTGATCCAAGGTTGCCTCCGAATCCATATTTAGACCAACACCAACTATAACACACACAAAAAAAAAAAAAACACAAAAAAAACACTAAATTTGGGGGGCTCATTCACTCACACACAAAAAAAAAATAATAATAAAAAAATCAACTCCAACCACACTCTAAAAAATAACACCAAATATGTAGACCCCATATTAAAATAGTATATGAAATAATAAAATATATACTAAAGCTAAACCGAATATATTTAAAAACTAGATTTTGTTGTTTGAGTGGCTAAAAAGCAATTTTCCAACACTGACACGACATATATGCCGTTTACTTCTCTTCTCTCTCCTTGACTGGCAAATTTTTTGCCGTTTTACCGGCCGATTGGATTTCCATGAATGGCATATCTAGATTTTTACCGTATGGTTGAAGATGCCCTTAGTACAAGTGGAAGGGTGTTAGATAGTTTTAGCACTTCTCTAACTTCTAAAATAGTTGAAGCACTAGTGTATACCTAAGATTGATTACCGGTCCTTCTCAACCAATTTCGGTTGAAAAAATATAGAAGATCTTGAAAACTTTGAGAATGGTATGACATTACTTTATGTTTTTAACTGACCCCCAACGCTTTATCAGATCCAACTAATAATAATGGATGAAAACTAGGCTTAATGCCAAGTGTGTTAGAACATGTTGTACGTGTCCAAGGTCGGGCCTGATAAATACAACAAATGGTGAAGCTATTGAATCTTGATGCAAAATGACTACCATGATAATTTACGTCAAGTTGTAATTTGTAAACTTGTAATGCTATGCATTTAAGTTAAACCTAAAAGGTAATTTTTAGTTTTATTAAATATATAAATATTTTTTTAGAGTAAACTCTAATTTTGGTCCCTGTAGTTTATTGAAATCTTTGAAAGTAGGACCTATGGTTTGATAACTCTAGAAATCGTCCTCATGGTTTACGTTTTGCTTTGAAAATGATCCCCATCATTAATTTTCTCTATTGATGATAGGGATATATTTGTCCAATTAGATTTTTCTTAATTTTTTTTAAGAGATTAAATAATATAATATAGTATAAACTAATTTATTGTGTAAGTAATATGTTTTATAGTTTGATATTTTGAAAAATATTCATTTTAGTTATTATGTAGCGGTTTTATTTCACTATAGTGATTTTCGTCACCTTATTATTGCATTTTAGTGCATTATTGGTTTTCTTAATTTTTCTAAAATAACTGAAATATTTAAAATTTATTTTGTATACCTTCATTAAAATTTATATTTGATAAAATGGCCACTAGATAAAATTTAAAATTTAAAATATATTATTTAGATACAATGTATGCATAGTAATTTATATAACTATGTAAGTTATTTGTTTTTTAGTTTGATATATTCAAATATACTCATTTTAGTTATTATTTATCTGTTTTATTTCACTATTTTTAATTTTGTCACCTTATTAGTTATTATTGTACTTTAATACATTATTAGTTTTCTTATTCTTTTTAAAACTAATAGTTATAATATTTTCATAAAACTTATTTTTCTATATATACTTCATTAAAATTTTTATTTAAAAATTAAACTAACAACTAGATGAAAATGAAAATAATACAAAAATTATATCATCTAAATATAAAGAAGATATACAAAAACAAGTTTTAATAGAGTATTATAACAATTACTTTTTAAAAATTGAAGAAAAATTAGTGATGCACTAAAATGCAATAATAAGTTGACGAGAATTAAAAATAATAATAAAATAAAACCAATAAACAATAATTAAAATAAATATATTTGAAAATATCAAAATGAAAACATATATTACATAATTAATTAGTTTATAATATATTTTATTTATTTAATCTTACAAGAATAATTATGAAAAATTTAATTGGACTAATATACCCCTACCATCAATAGAGAAAATTAATGAAATTAATGATGGGAGACCATTTTCAAAAAAAACATAAATTATAAGGACCATATCTAGAGTTATTAAACTACAGGTCCTACTTTCAAATATTTAATAAACCACAGAGACCAAAATTAGAGTTTACTCTTTTTTTATTAAAAAAAGCGGGTACCAAAGTTTCCGGTTCTAGGCATGTGGCGGTTTTAGGTATCCGGTCCTTAGAACCGGTTTCGATGGATAGCCAACGGCTAGCAGTTCCAAAAAAATGAGAACCGAAACTAGAATCGGTTTTACTCGGTCCCATATCTTATGAACCAGAACTAATCACATAAATTTCGGTTCCGAAACCAACAGTTTCGAGGCGGTTCCGGTTCCGGTTCCGGTATGTCGACAGAAATTAGGCGCCCTGTATAAAAGTAAGAAGTAGATCCGGACTTTATTTGACTCAGAAAATCTTCCCCCAATTGATTCGAAACCCTCTGCAATCAAACAAACAAGAACCCTAGAAAAATTTCACTCAAATTCACAGCTGAATTCCGAATACTTCCATTTGGTGAAAAAGGAAAAGATGTCGAATCCACCAAATTCATCTGCATCTTCTTCATCTTCTTCCCAATTCACTTATTCCAACAACAATGGTTCATATTTTCCGATGCCCTTCCACCTTCAGCAACCGCAAACCTATCCTTCACCTGCTCCTCCTCCGCCGCCGCCTGCGGTGGTTCAATACCCCGCTCCGCCGTCCGTCTACCCTCCTCCGTCTACTTCTGGAGTCTACTTTCCTCAGTTCCAGCAGGTAATTTCTGCCAATCATCCTAATGATTCATTTCAGTTAATTATGAAATTATTATGTGTTTTTGCTTATCTAGTACTTTGAAATGGTGATAATTGATCTTGGAATGTAGTCTTTTTGAAGAAAAATGGATAACTGTATCAGGTATTTGCCTATGTTAAGTTTGACAAAGCTCTTAGTTATTGGAAGAAGTTAAGAAAGCTTCTTTTTATTTCTTCTACAAGTTTATGCTTCAAGTAGTATTGAAACCTCTTTCGTTGCTAATGCATTAGCAAAGAAAGCCCTAATGTTGCTGCCCTAAATGTTTTTTGCATAATTTTTTTTTCATAACCAGTAAACCAGGGGAAGTTAACCTTTTTTTTTTGCCAAAAGTGATTAATATTTTTGTGTGTAATTTTTAACCTCTGCACACAAGTTGCTTTGATGATGGACTACTAACATATAAGATCTTAATAGTTGATCAAATCGAGGGTGTTTGTTGAAACATACGCCTTGAAAGACTACCGAATTGCCACTAGAACTAGTAATTCCGTCTGTTTGGATGGAGCCATATGAAGGCACCAAAAAATTGGGGGATTAATTATGGAAGACAAACATCTGACTAGAATTTTAGGATGCTCAGTTATAGAATGACTAGAAACGAAAGATGGGTTTGATGTGATTGCACAAAGGAAAATGAATAGACTCAAGAATTTGACATTTGTTGAAACAATATATCCTTGTAGGCTTGAACCATAAGACATATTACCTATATACTTTTTATGTTATGGAATAACCAATAAAGATACAATAAAGCAACACTAAACGAAATTGTAATAGAAGATCCAAGTGATTTCAAAACGTTCATCTACAAAGGTAACAAAATTACAAAGCCCTCAATTGACTCTGAAGGAATTCCCCTAGCATCTAAATGGAAGTGTTTACATGTACTGAAAGCTCTCAACTCAGTGTAACAAGAAAATAACTTGAGTATGTTTACTAAGGGATTGTTTGATTGGTTTTCCATTAAGGCATGTATGGATAAAACTGTCTATGTGAATTAATCTATAGATGGAAAAAGCATGTTTTTTAATTGGTAGGAGCATGTTAGGGAAAAACTTGGCTGTGTATAAAGCTCCTCCCTCGAGACTTACTGAGTAAACCACTTTCTATATCATTAAGCCCAGGGGCGGAGCCAGAATTTTCAATGAGGGTGATCCTTTATTTCGACTATATTTTCTACATGATCGCCAATCATTTTTTGATTGTGTTGAGTCTCTATGATTTTACAACTAGTCAACGCAACCAAGGTTGTATGGAGACTCGCACGTGCAAAAGTTCATCAGCTCAACATGTTTGTATCACATGTGATTTTACTTTAAAATCACACGTTATTTGGGTTTTCACGTAAACTAATCGTCTTCCCGTTTATACTCCGCCTATGTATACATATATAAGTATAGGCATGTGATCATGTGAGAACTGTCCTATTTGATAAGAAGTGGGAGAAGTACTTTTAGACACTGATTACTTTTAATCAAATACTCTTACATGAATTGCAGCTTAAAAGGGAATTGATCTACTATATCTCAGTGTATCTCATTCTAACGTTCTGCCATTTCTACTGATAACCACTTTTCACCAAATTTAACACTTCTAGTTGAATAAAAACGAAAGAGTTGATGAGACATCCAATTATTGATTAAAATAAGTAATTTTAGTGAAAATTTAAGAAAATAAATTTTAAATTTCACTAGACATAAGACATAAAAGATGTATATTATAATTCTTATAAACCAAAATAACAAACTTATATATAATTATGATAAAAAGATATAATTAAGAGAGAATATATGGAAGTGGCTTTGGATTTATCATTAGGCACCATTCAATAATGGCTTTTTATACTAGCCTTTTATATATATAAAAGAATTTTTTGGATGGTGAGGGTGATCCTGGGAATACCCCAGGCCAACACTCCCTCCGCCCATGATTAAGCCGCTATCAAATGGCCATTTATAGCTAGCTGAATAAGTTGAGAGGCCCATTAAGCTGCTAACAAACATGCCATAAATTTACAAGGCTCCAAGTCCAAGATAATGTAGATACAATTTCTAGGATGAACCAATGGGCTATGCATGTCACATATACTTCTTTCATCCACCCTTTTATGCAATAAAGGAAGATGGGTTTTTCAAGCCCATCCGAACAATGAAGCTAAGAATATGTATGGATGATCTGAGAACCCATGAGCTTCTAAAAGACTCAAGTACAATTGAAAAAGAAAAAGTGACCGACTGATTCAGGTTTTTATTAATTTTACTAATAGACAAAATACAATATGGAGAAGTAGTTATATATATGAGATTTGAGAGATTCAAGTCAGAGTATATATTTTACTAGGCTAATGCCTTGAACAGAACTGGAGCCATTAGCTATCTTCACAGGGGAATGTGTAGGTGGGGATATCATGGATGGAATATTCTTATCTCAGACATATGCTTTCAAAGCACCTGGATCAATAATCTAGGAAGTAGCAGAAATTTGCCTACAAGTGATAAAATCAAATGTTTGCTACAGTAGCACATGTAATGGATAGTCTTGTCGTGTGAAGAACAGTGAGGATGGATTATGATGTGATCCTCTGCAATTCACTGGCCACGAGAAGATACAACACATCAAACAATGTGATTTAGTGACTGGAGAACAAAATAATAAGCAATATTTGGCGTCTCCTGATTCTCCAAGATCCGCGGGAACTTCTACCATTTTCGCAGCCATACCCGCTCCCACAAAGACTTGCTTCTCTTGGATCCTGAAGGTTTACTTATTTTATAGTTGCAAACACACATGACTACTCATGCTAGTAAACTTCTCACACAAAAAGGTGCACGCGTAGAAATAGCAGCAGTTTCAGACTGAATCACTTGAGATCACACTCTAAAGCTGCCTAAGAACATGTAGATCATAAATTTAACACCTTTAAGTTGCATGTGTAGTTCTTAAACAAAGGTTGATCACTATGTGGAACATGAGAGTATGCCTGGCATATATATATATATGTATATATGTATGTATGTATGTACTTATGTATGTATGTATGTATATATGTGTGCGTGCATGCATGTGTGACATACAGGTAGATTAGGACATTAGGTTACTACCAAAGGATTTGACAAAGATATGGTGATACTCTATCAGAAAAACAGAAGAGTTAATAACCAATCAGACTGGCTATGATGATAAAAATACGGATGATAGCCAAATTGAAAAAGAAAAAAGGATGCTCTGTATGGAACCTGCAAATCACAGCCAAAGTACTCAACAGTCAACACAAAAGCCAATCAAACTTGTTGAAATTGACAATCAATATTCTATAGGAATAAAATACAGGAAATCAAACAGAATCAATGATGTAGTTATTGTGTTAGAATCATGAGCAGAAACTGACAAACAGGAAACAGCACTTTGCATAGGCTCAGTTTATCAGTGTGATGATCTTATGCACAAAGACATATTTAAGCTGTAGGACAAAATACCAACAGCCTTCACTTGTTGCGACCATAGTCACATGGATCGCGGTTCGCTTCGGTACGGGAACGAGGAACGGGAACGCGGTTCACTAGGTTAGGCGAATCCGGTTCGGAGGGGGGTAGGTTCATTTCGGTACGCCTCCGGTACGATGTACCATATGTTACGGTACGTTGTACCCACTACCAAAATCATTAGGAACCAAAGTACCAAACCTTAATTAAGTAATTAACATTCTAGATTTCTAGAAAATCTTAGTTGATATAAGAAATTAAATGTAATCATTAGAGTTAATAGAGAAACGAGGAGTCATTAATTTGAATTTGAAATCAGCTTCCAATCCAGACAGAATACGCACACAGAAAACGCAGGAGTCGAGGAGTCGCTTTTGAAATTGGATTTGAATTGATCAAATTGGCTATGGATTCTTAAAATCAAGCATGGAAATAGCGATTCTAGCCTAGTTGGATTGTGAATTGAACAGGTTATTGATCAATTTGAGAATCGATTTGAAAATCGATTTTTGGATCGCCGACCTGATAAAAATTGGATCGACGAATTGAATACAAAATTGTCGATCGCTGTTGAGTTTTGGATCGATTGGACAATCGATTTGGATCGATTGGACCAGCGATTTGGGTCGCGATCCAACTGGCGTTCGATTCGATTTCGTCCCGCGATTGGGATCGCCGCACCTGGAACGAGGATCGCGTCTACTTGCGCGAATCCTGTGACTATGGTTGCGACCCAATACCAGTGACTGTAGGAAATGGTGGCGTTACTACGACCAGTGACAGTGGATGGCAGGCCGTATGCCCGTATCCAGTAATTTGCTGCTGATGGCAGAGTGTGCAACTGGCATTCTTGTTTTCTTGGTTTACCGTGTAACATGAAAGGACCGAAAAGCAATAAATCGTTATTGTATGCATAGAACATAGGGGGAGGAATGTGAAACATAAGCCCTATGACGCAATTGTTAATGCTGATGACGATCTGTAAGATGGAATAGACCAACCGACTCTCAAAGAAATGTTGTCTACTGTTTTACTTTTTCGCTACCTATTATACTTTTTTTGGAAAACACCAACTTTTGAGTAAATTATGTTGATTGATTTTAGTAGAAAACATCACTTAATGAAGTAAACTCTTCTTCTGTAAATTCAAAGGAATAGAGAACTTGTCATCTAACATTTTGTGATTTACCACCTTGAAAACTAATAGAAACTGTGCTATTTTTTTTTTGGTGAATAGGCACAACAGTTATTCCAAAGGGATGCACAGACAATTACACCTGAAGCTCTAGAAAGTGTGAAGGCGGCACTTGCAAGCAGTGAAGTAGAGCATAAAGCCGAGGTAAAAAAGAAAGCAATACCTCGTAAAGCAGCTGGTTTAGCATGGGAGGATCCAACACTGGCAGAGTGGCCAGAAAGTATGGTTCAGTTACTCTAGCACCTACTTTATTTATCAGTCAACAAGATCTCTTCATATTTTCTTAGTTATCTATTTGTGTGATCATCTATATTGTCTTTTATCAGAACACAGAACAACTGATTTTGTTGAAATACACAAAAAAGTTGTTAATAATTAAAAATGAGTATTGATACCATGTGTGCCTAATTGCAATAAGAAAAGAATTGATGCCTTGTATGCCCAATTACAACACCTCTGTCCCCAATATTTTCTTTAGTTTTTTTCGGTGTGTTATTTTAGTGTATAAACTATAAAGAATGCATATGGTAAAAAGTTATTTATGTATGTTCTGTTTGTGTATCAATCTTTGCGATCGCCTATCTAGAGTACTGGAAAATAGATGTGAATTGATTTGTATCAATTTAGCAACCTTAATAGAGAATGCTTCTTGAATATTTGATGTGGCATTGTGCCGTAATTGTTACTAAAATAGATATAGCTGTTGCAGTTAGACGTAATTATCATTCAATTTCACTTTAAAAATGAACACTTAGAATTTTATCAGTTTTCGGAAACTAGATTTTCTTTATTCATCAATGTCAGGAAAAATAGAAGCTTCCAGAGTAAGCATTTAAAAAGTGTGTTCAAACATCAAAATTCAGAAGTAAAAAGATTAAAGGTGATAAATATAGGTTTTCACGTGCATTTGGAATCTATTGTTATGTATGTTACCATCAGGATCAAAAGTTTGGAGTGGTCACACACTTAAAATTTCTGAGTTTGGAATCTATAGTTGTGATTTTCTTTTCTGATTAGTTGTGGCCAATCAGCTAAAATTGTACTCTCAGAATCAGAAGTATGCATATTTTACTTGGTTTTAGATAATTAACATGTGGAAATGGTCCTGAGTGGCATAAGCTAAATGGACATGCTAGTTATTGGCTATTTGTGTGGTTTTGGGAATGCAATTAGATCATTATATGTACAAAATAATGGAATACTTGTGCTTGAAGTGATTTCCAACATTAAAGGTGAAATCGACAATTGTCTTCCAATTCACAACAGAGCTGTCTGTTGGCCAATCAGCTAAAATTGTACTCTGTTTGTCTGATTAGTTGTGGCTTTCTTTTCTGATTAGTTGTGGTTTTTTTTCTTCTTCTGTCTCCCTTCATTCCATGCTATTAGTTCTTTTTTCTTGAACTATTTGTATCCTAGTCTTTTGGTCTTGTTAATTTATTAGCATGCGTATATATTAATAAGCTTAGAAGCACACCAAGTGTTGGTAGTTTTTTCTCTCCCGCTATGCCTATATAAAGGAGTATAAAGATTAAGACCATCTTATTGGATATGAAGAAATGGTGGTCACTGTTTCATTGATGGTGAAACAAGAGAAGTGTGAAAGAGTATTTAATATGTAATTAGCCTTTGATATGTTGGAACTATCTCCTATGCTTTGTTGGAAAATTGGGTGGTAGTGAGTCGTCTGATCATCGTAAACATAGATGGACGACCGTATTTTCCTGAGGTTGCCAATACAATTTTCATAGCCTTGAAGGAAATATCACCATTGCTAGTGTTTCATTTTCATGATTTTTTTGCCTCGTCTGTTTGCTGATAGCAATGTCGTCTTCTTGATGATTGTAGTGATGTTTTGCAGATGATTATCGTTTATTTTGTGGGGATCTTGGGAATGAGGTTAATGATGATGTTCTCTCAAAGGCTTTCGCACGATTTCCTACATTCAACATGGCTAAGGTCAATTTCTTTAACCCAAGCATCATTATGTAGTACTATTATACGTTTTCTCTAGTATACCATTTTGCATGTCTATCATAATTGGTTTTCATTGGATCTGACATGTGACTTTGAATGTGTTGGCATTTATTTACATCTGAGTCCTCCACCTTGTCACCAGGCTAAAAATCTAATCCAATTTTGTTGAGGGGTGTCACATATACTCACAAGTGCCCCTTCATTTTATATTCCGGCCATGATAATTTCATTATGAGAAATCTTAAGTCCACATTGAAACGGCTTTGAACAGCAGTGTCAAACCAGTTATAACATAAGCATAAACATCAAACAAAATACATAAAATCTGTTAAGTTAATTTAATGGATCTTCCATGTAAGACTAGAAAAGGAGGAAGAAAAGTAAGAAAATACTCCCAAAGAACAAACATACTGACAACAGCCCCAATTGTTTTTCTCGATGACTGTGTTAATTCCTCTCCATGCATGTTTGCGAGTTATATCATCCATAATTTGGTCTTTCTCGATGCTTGTTTTGAAGTTTCATATCTATTCATGGAGTTCTTTCATCTTTTGGAAACAATCTAGCACACTAGGATATGTTTATGGCTTTATGCTAGCAATAATGTCAACCATGTGAATGTTTTTTTTTCCGCTTGGATCATTGGCTTAAATCTTGTTTTGGTTTCGTTTGGCTTACATAACAAGGCTTATCCTTTGGAAATGGAAAAGAATTATGTTTATCATGCTCAGTTCATATACTCTCAACAAAAGGCAGTTTATGGACTGATTTGCTTGTTTGATTTTTGATGTTTAATATTTAAATAAGTGGCACATATCTATCACCAGGTTGTCCGAGATAAGCGAACAGGCAAGACAAAAGGCTACGGATTTGTCAGTTTTTCCAACCCAACCGATCTTGCTGCTGCGCTTAAAGAAATGAACGGTAACTAGCAACATCTTTTACTCGTTAACGTTTTAACTAGTTGTCAAATGATTAAAGAGTTGTATTTGTGTTATAGGAAAATACGTGGGTAATCGGCCGATCAAACTACGCAAGAGCAACTGGAAAGAGAGAACGGATGTGGAGGCGTTGGAGAGACAGAAGGTACTATCATTTACGCTCCAACTCGTTTCGCTAGCTTTTGGTAAACTGAACTTTTTGTTGATTTGCAGAAACATACACAGAGAAAGACAAAACTGCCCAAAAAGAGTGTGTTGCACAAGTGAAATGACTGAGGAAAATAGATGAACATATATGCCCTGTTATTGTCTCCTGTTAAACCATTTGTATTGCATCAAGAATATCATAGATACATTGGTTTGTTGTTTCAAAGTGCAAGGATTAAATTTAGATTGTTAAACCTGAAAGAATTGTGGAAGGTTTTAGAATTTAAATTTTGACTTAACTAGTTTTCCTGTACTGATTTTTGTTACTTGATCAATGTCTTGTCATGTCAAGAAATAAGACTAGCGGACCGTTTACCGTATGCTTACTTGATAAGTGTTTATTAAATCACTTGCCCTGTTGGTAAGATTGATGGCAAGGACCGTGAGCCTTACCCGGTAACGTTGTGTTCTTGAAACTCATTTTACGAAGGAATGGGAGGAAAGAAAAAGAAGTCATATTCTTGAAACTTTTTTAAGAGAGGTTAGGAAACAGAATGGAAATAATGCTAAGTTCGTTCTAAAACTTTCCTTTAAAATGTAGGAGGAAAGGGAAAGAAAAAAAGGAAACGAAACTAAAATTAATTAAAAAAATTACTAAAATTATTAAAATTACAATACTATCTAACCTTTCATTATAAAAAAATATATTTTTGAATATACTATTTGTAAAATGACATTTTTCTTTCTTTTTCTTTTATGTTCAAGAACATGAATAAAAAAAAAAAATCTCTCCTACCTTCCTTTTTCATCTCTTTCTTAAACAAAAACAAAAAAAAAAAATTCTCATTTCTTTCTCTTTTTATCCATTTCTTTTCTTTCAATTTCTCTTCGTATTGAAGAACATAGCGTGAGGGAGGGTGGCAATTTTTAGGGTGTCAATTTTCTATCAAGACAAACTAACTAATTACTATACAACTATACCAATTTAAGTTGGTACCAACTTAATTGGTTGGTAGTATTGTACCAACTTTTTAAACTTGGTTGGTATGTGGTATTAGAAGTTGTATACCACGGTAATACCGTTCTATACCAACTTATTTTTTTTAATTATTTATAATTAAAGTTTGGTATGATGCAATATATTTTGATTTAAATTTTTATTCTTATTTTCAGTTCTGCTAAATTATCATACAGATGAACATATAGAACTTGACTGAATTCATTCTTCCAACCTTAGCAACTCGTTCGTGATACACGGTCCACCGTTGCTTTCAATTATATTAGATCATTAATGAATGGTTATTTATCTTAAATTATTTGAATGCTTGTATATGTAGTCAAGGTGGTACAACATATTAATGTTATTTGGATACTGAATGATTTTGGTGCATCTAAACCTAGTACAAAAGTGTACAAACATGTGCCAACCGAAAAAAGAGGTATGAATTTAGTCGTTATCAAATATAGTCGGTTGATACATGATATATGTTTTACTTACCCATTATAATTGGTTGGTACATGATATTTGAAAAGAAAAAACTTTTAAGTTTTTAAGTTTTTGTTTTTTCGAGCCCATGTTAAAAAGTAAGAATTTCGTTTTGTCCAACCCATTATGTCCCTAATGGTTGAATTTGTTTTTGTGTTTTGGCAAAATCTGTCATGGAGAGTCACAAAGTAACGTTTGAAATTTGTTTTTGTGTTTTGGCAAAATCGGTCATGGAGAGTTCACAAAGTAACGTTATCCCACAAGATTTACTAGATTTATTTGGTTTAGGTATTACAATTTCAAAACATAATCATTTTTATCAAAGATTGTGTGTTTCCAAATTTTAATCAGAAATGGAGGTGATAAAGAGTATGAAAAACAATAGCATGACAAAACCACCATCTTCACAAATTGCTTCAAATCACAACAATTAAAGACATCATCAACAAAGTTGAACAATTGAATCCATCGTTTTGTGTCAATAAACTGGACAAACATTCAGTGTGTTTCAATCAGCACATGTGGTCAAACAAACTAGTCGCCACCAACTTGTCGCTTCCAAGAATCCTCCACGATCAATTCATCAACTCCCCAGTCTTCGTAACTGATAAAACAATAATCAAATAAATAACTCTATATATATAGGGGAAAGTTCAAATGAAAACTCAAATCTAATTGCAAACATGAGGACAACCGAGAGTCCGACACATGTCCTTCTCGGCTCTTATTCAGTCTGAATAATACAGGATTAATCAGACCGAATATTATGCATTATTCAAGGTTAATAATACAACATTTGGACAAAATAATATAACATTCAATATTATTCGGTCAGAATGTTGTATTATTCACCTTGAATAATGCATAATATTAAGTCTGAATGATCCTATATTATTCAGGCTGAATAAGCCACGTGGATGTGCTCTCAGCTGCCCTCACGTTCACAATTAGATTTGAGTTTTCATTTAAACTTTTGTCTATATATATCCCAACTCAAAAACAGGGTCTGAAAGAAAGGATAGATCACGAAGCATTAAAAAAAGCTAGTGAAGTCAAAGATTTTACCTTCCATCAGGCAGATATCGACGAATGGTGAAGGGGATCTTCCGCTGTCTAAGCTCCTTCATTGCAATCTAATAAATTAAAGATATAGCACTTGCTTCGTGAGGGTTTCAAGTAACAAAAATTGCATGAAAATGCAATCAAATAAATTAAAGATATAGCACTTGCTTATTTTAACCAATTCCTATTTTGCATGAAAAGCCTTCAGTTTGGTCAAAATTTAGGTATCTAACAACTGCATAAAAAGAAACATACTTTACCCGATTCCTATTTTGGTTTAAAACCCAATTTAGGCGGTGAAAGGTCCATATAAAACAGCACAATAGTCAATAACTCATTATACAAGTGCATCATAAAGCAAAAAACTGCCAGAAATTAGATCTTAAAAACAATTTCAATTTTGGACCAAGTAGAAAATAAGTAGAGCAAACATAGCAGATAGCACATATACTGCATAACCAAATTTGAAAGTAAAGCAGTAGACACCTAAACTATTACAAGAATATTTCATAATCTACAATCTATCACGTTATGAAAGAACTAATTGACGCAGGTGTCATCACGTAGCTGAATGGGTGTTTATTTATTCTGACATATACAGCTATAATAAATGAATAGAGTAAAATTAGTTTGATATTAGGCGGTACTAAGTTCAAACACAATTGTAGCTTCTATATTGTACATCGAATATTGAAAACCCATCTAAATATGATGTCCCAGTTCTGTTACCACTGTATACTCCCCTTTGTTCCAAAACAAAGATCCACAATGGAAAATGCACAATTTTAGAAGTATGTAACCACACATGTAACACGTTAAACTAAAAATTGACAATTTTGCCATTAATTATATAGAGAGATGAAGTTTCCAGCTATGTCTATGGTTAGGCTTAGGCCTCTAGAGTATACTAAAATTTGTTCCATGAACATAATTTCTCCCAAAACCAAACCAACCCAGTATATACAATTGGAAGTGGGTTCGGGAACGAGATAAGCCTAAAAACACAATCATGGAAGCTACCTAGCAAAGTTGTCAAAAGTGAGGTCTTAGGGCTTTTTAAAGTAGAGGCAGGCGTATTCATGAGGCTCACTAAGACGTGTTGGCACGTTGCCTTCGCGCCTCATATAGAGGTATTAAATACCTAATCAAACCTTAATATTAAATAAGTTTTCTCATCTTCATATCTCCTAGATTTCTTGACAGAAGAGTTATTCAATAGGTGACATAAGTCAAACCCTAATATTACATACCTTGTCCTTAATACTTAGGGCCTCCATCTCTATAAATACCTAGACCTTAAAGCTTCTCAGTCACAGTCCCCGCTTTAACCTTTCTCCCTTCTTCCTCTATCGAAGTATTGCAGGTTGCTGCATTGGAGGCTTAGACCTGAAGCTAAACCCTATTTGAGTTGTGTTTAATTATATATATATACACACATACATACACACACATAGGGTTGGGTTCTGGTGAGAGGTGCCAAATTTGATGAGAAGCGTGAGAAGTGGTTATCAACCGTTGGATGAGAAATGGACCAACAATAGAATGAGATGTACCACATCAATTCCCTTTTAAGCACAATTCATGGGAGCATATTTGAGTAAAAGTAATCAACGGTTTAAAAGCACTTCTCACCAAAAATGGCACTTCTCACATGATCCCATACCTATATATATATATGTGTGTGTGTGTGTGTGTGTGTGTGTGTGTATATATATATATATTATATATATATATATAAATGAAGCCCAAGTCCACACCTGGGCCTAGGCCCCCAAGGTAACTGGTACCATCTTAAGCCTTTAACAACTATGCTATCTAGGTACCATCTGATTCATGCCTCTATAAAGAAGTAAACTTCTGACTTATATAAGTAGTTTAGCAACCACAGAGACTAACGTAAACAACATATAAGTAGTTTAGCAACCACCCTACCAAAAGATTAAGCAGAGGTTGCAAAAATATGATTGCATAGCAAGTTGGTTAACAGCCATGATTAATGACTGTAGAATAGCAACATGTGTTTATAGATGCCATATCAATTAATAATGTCATAAGCAACAGAATTGCAATCACTGGCCATGTATAAACCACTCATCCAACTCAAACCAAACAAATATAGTAAATCCCATGCTGAGTTAGCATCTTGGGGTAGGATGAACGTACAATATTTCCTCTACGTCACGTTTGGATAGACTGTTTCTGTTAGAAACCCAGCTTGTAGAACCAAAAAATCAAAAGAAGGAGCAAGCTACAGTTGAGGGCGTGTGCAATCAAGAATTTTGAACCCTTGGACAGTTGGACTTAATTCAAGAACTACTGCCATTTGTTCATTCAAAAGCCAATGTTCTTAAGGTTCATTAGCACACAAAACCTAGCTCACATCTCGATATTCAGGTTCCCTTGCCCTAGTAGCCTCGCATGTGATAGATGTACCACATGAATTACAAGATCATATAACCATCCAATATAAAAAAAAAGTCTATATGAAAGCACACAAAAATATGTACTCCATCCACAAACTTGACTCACAGTTTACCAAAGCATTCAACCAAGAATCGAATACCTAAATTTATCATTCATAAAAGAAATTAAGACACCTTGAGGATCACAAATGCCACAATCAATCTCACCAGTATGGCCCTAATATATTAGAGAAAGGAATCAATTGAAGAAAAGATGAAACTTTTGGGTGAACCCATAAGAGAAAGTGTTAACATTTTCTTGTTTGGGGATGGATTAGATTAACTGTTTCACATGCTACACAATACCAAAAGAAAGTATTCAAAGTAGCATAAAGAATCATTACCTCAAGGGGTCAGTTTCACCCTCCAACTCAACCATCACTGGAGCATTCATGCTGCACATACAAATTAAGCAAGAAAATCTTCATATGTTAAAAGTTATCTCAAAATAAGTAAAACTAATTAAGACATTATCCCCCAACAGCCGAACAGCGATTACGGCTGTGTTTGGCAAACTAGCTAATAGCTAATAGCTGATAAGCTACCTTGGAATAAATTATGTTTGGTAAAACTAGCTTATGAGTACGTAAAAGGACCAAAACAGGTATATTGGAGTATAATAATTGATATTAACAAGGGTATAATCGGAAAAAGCTATAAAAAACCTCCTCAAATGCTACTCCAACTAACTTTTCAATTAGCTAGCTTACGATCCATCCAAAACATGTACTAGCTTACAAGTACACAAATCAAATTTTAAATAATTTATCAAAAACATTAAAAGAAGAAAAAACAAACCTAATTTGGAGAGCACGAGTACCAAGAATTCTAGCCCTTTCATATTTGGTCATATACTTGATAGTCTTTCTAGGTTTTTCAACAGCTTCGTTTCTTCCTTATCTTCATCCACAAGTGGATCTGGAACATCTTCTTCAGGTTTATCTCCATCAACATCTTCCTCTGCCCCTTCCTGATGAATTATCAACATAAACCAACTCAAATTTGTACATAATAACACATTCCATACACATAACTATTCATCAAAATACATATAAAACACATTTTTTTCTTACTTCGAGTTCGGGCTCCACTGGCTCATCGTCGTACCTAAAAAAAACCATAAAAAATTGAAAAATTGTTAGAGATATCACAAATTCATCACATATGAAAGAAGAAGAATGAATTAGAGATGATGATATTGAAGAAATTTACCCTCCGGTGTCCATATCAAAGTCATCGTCGGCCATTTTTGGAGAGTTGAGCTGATGATGGAGAAAGTAAAACCCTTTTTTTATTGGAAGACGGTAGTAGTAGAAGAGGAAGAAGGTTTTAGAGAGAAAGTAGGGTATATATATATAGACCAACAATTGAGCACCCAATAAGAAAATGCCACGTCATCCGGTCTTTAATTTGTTTCTGAACCGGGTTCTTAATTTTTTTTCAAATTTAACACTCGTGGAGAAAAACCGATTCCAGGCCGGGTTGGGCTGGGCTGGGTGTAATTGGGTTTCGGTCCAAAACAATGTTTGTGTGAATGATCATGGATTTTGAACAAAATACTTTTAGTCACGGCTAAAGTTGGGTAATAGATTAAAACATAACTGGTTACGATTGAAGTGATTTAACATAGTAATTGGTTTTAGGTTATTTATAACCGGTTAAGAATTGATTGAGTTTTTTTTTTTTTTTTTTTTTTTTTTTTTTTTTTTTTTTTTTGATAAGGTTCACCACCTGGTTTGCCCAGACTACATCCTTGGTAACTTTTACCGAGAGCTAAAGCATGTTCCCCTGGGATTAATACTCAGTGGCCCCTGGTTGCTCATCCCCGGATTCGAACTTGGGTGGGTTTTTTCCCCAATGTATTGATAAAATTTGTGATTAATTATATAAACTTAAAAAAGAAATTGGGTGGGTCAGTCATGTACACTTTAAATAAACTTCAAAAAAGAAATTGAGTCACTCAAAGACACTTTAAAAAATCATTTTATTATACTTACAAATTAATTACTTCAATTGCGAGAAACAAATACAAGTCGAAATCACAAATTATAACAACACTAACATTGTTTTTTTTTGCATTTTGTAACTTGGTTTTTAACCCCATACATCACACAGTGCTTGGAGGGGTTAAAATGCAACAAAAAAACGACTATAATTGAAAACAAAAGGTAACAAAAATGGCTAGTTTAACAAGTATATAATGACTAAATTTTTATTTAAAGGTACTAGTAACAATTATAACCGATTGGTTAGGGACATCAACGCATGTCACCTATGATGTGTCAGTGAGTAGGGACATATAGGTGTCGATTCATGGTAGTCTAACGAGACCGGTACAATTTTTTATTCGATCTGATTACGCAATAACGACAAGTGTGTGTGTGTGTGTGTGTATTAGGATATGGATATAGTTTCCTTAAAATCAATATTGTCATCCCTGAAAGCATAAATCATCAGATCGTGTGCTTCCCAAAATTCACGCCTTGCCAAGATTATTTGAGGTTTTAGGGGTACATAAGGTTTGATCTTTCACTTCCGCTATATGCGTTCGAAAACCAAGGCTCATAAACCTAAGAAACATTTGGAGGCTTTTTCTTTGTTTATTACTCAAGCCACAACTTTAGATAACCTTGAGAGTGACGATGAGATGAATACTATAACACAATCATGATGGTGACGAACTTAGGAATTTTAGGTATGCAACAGAGATCCTGGAGGACCTCGAACTACAATGTATTAGAGATGTTAGGGCTCCAGATTGCCCATTAGGGTATTTCATCATATAATATCCCTTCAAGATTGGGTACACTTGGCTTATTACAGGCTTAACAAACGAGTTTTCGACTTATTTTGTCATGTCTCTGGAAAAACCCGCCAATTTTGATAGATTACTCACATGATCGATCACCTTACGTCCCACTAGATGTCAAAGTTCACTATATTTGAACTTTTGGCGGCATGTCCCGTAAAACCTTAGCCAAATCAACGATGCATGTTGTTTATGTTGGGTTTTTATGCGTACCAAACTGATACAAACATCAGTGAATCTCAAAACCTAACTGGAATGAGAAACACAAAACATAACCATATGGAACAAAGCTTGACCCAAAGGTTATCAAAACCATACTAGGATTAAATCCTTGGTTTTGTTCAATCAAACCTAACTGGTTCGATATTGCGGAAGCGATTTGTGATAAAACCCGAAAAACACAGATTACAGTTTATTTTATTAACAAACATAATACTAATAGAGTAGGATAAAATTACCTCGGAAGCTTGAGCTTAATCCACCTGTGATGAGGTCAAACGGAATTCCTTCTAGTTGGATCAAACCCCGAACGATTCACGAACGAACTGTATGCGAAGAATACGGTCGAATAAACACGAAACCGGATCTAGTTTCGGGTTTAGAGAAATCGACAATAGAGAGAGAAGAGAGAGAATGAAAGGTTTCTTTCTGATTAGGAGAATTAACTTATGAATTATGGATTACCCTAACTATTTATTTATATGGAGAGATTTCCATATTTTAGACAGTTTCCATAATTCATGATATTTATCTTATGGAAATTATTCACTTATCGTTTCTTTCTCATTAAGAAAAGAATATCTCATTATATATAATTATATAATAATTTCCAAATTCAAACTAGATAAATATTAATATATTTATTTTAACTCATAAATATATGAACTTATTAACTAAATCTGTTATATATTTATTTAACTAATAAATATATAATCCGTTTTAATTAATTTCCAGAAACCTTTTAACTTTGGAGTTTTTACAGAAAACACCCAACTGTTTTATAATTTACTATTATAAAACTAAACTCTCCAAACTGGGGATAATTGACTATCCGAATTACAAACCCTCACAAGTGTGACCCTCAAGTGTCTAATAACGTTGGATGTGCGATCAAACGGTTTGTCAACTTTTGCACATAATTACTAACAGTTTAGTCAATATCTGTAACACCCGTATTTTAAACCAATTTTTTTTTAAAAGGAAAACTTATATTAAGAAGAATATTCAAGAAAAACCGTTCATCTAATTAATCGTTTAAACAAAATAACCTTTCGTCTAAATAAGTAACTATCTAAAAATCCCTTAAGCTTTATAAAATAAATGACTAAATAAACCATCGATAACTAATCGGAATGCCAACGCCAGAATCGTCAAGCCGAAGCCTTGCCTTTATCCACGCTCGAACTTGCACCTAAAAAAAATGGAGAATTCGTGGGGTAAGCACAACCGCTTAGTGAGCAAATAATCACATACAATATATCGCAACAAATATATATATACATCTCATCTACTTTAAAACATCACATCTTAACGGTTTCCCGCTCTTCGGACCATCCCGCAGTCCGGCCTTAGTGGTTACCCACTCTTCGGATCGTCCCACGACCCGGCCCTAGTGGTTACCCACTCTTCGGGTCATCCCGCAACCCGGCCCAACATATCACATCAACATATATATCAATCACCATATAAAGCATGTAAAAACCCACTCACCTCAATCCGAAAGCACACCACGAAAAGCTATCAATTAAGATACAGTCAAATCCTACGATCACCTGAAAGCACACAAATAACTACCCTTAGGTTTCGGCTCCAATCCTAACTCTTACGGTTAACCCCGGTTTTAAACCTATTAAATTATATTTATATAGAAATTTATAATCTTAACATCTCCTTTCTTTTCTTTTTTTTAAATCAGCGTACATATGGTTTGTAAAAAAAAGAAACAATAAATGTCCTTGACTTTCTTTTTTTAAAATCAGCACACAAATCCACATATATATATATATATATATTGTTTTCAACAACCCAAGAAAATACCAACTATCTCATCATCATCAACCTCAACAGAACCCAGCATCACCATTGCTGGACGCACTCCTTCGACCGGTTCCGACACGACGCCGCCGGCAACGACAAGCACAACGGCAGCAGCAGCTGAAACCAGCCACCACCGCCGGACTCCTAGATCAACGGCAGCAGCAGCCGGAAACAGCCACCACCGCCGGACCAATCAACAACTATAGCAGCGGCAGTGGTGCCACCAGCCACCACCGCCGATTAGACCAAAACCCACGGCAGCGGCGGTTAGGTTAACCACCGCCACCAATCCATACCGAACAGCAACGGCGGCGGCTTGAGAAGATCTGCCACCGCCGGCCGATTTGACAACAAGAACAACAGCGGCGGTGGCTGTGGATAATCACCACCGCCGGCCGGTCAAACGAAACCAGCAGCAGCCGCGTAAACGGCCACCAGTCGACCCACCGTCGCCGGCCAAGGCCGGCGATCGAGGCTTTGCCGCCGCGAGCCGTCCTTAACCCTCCATTACCGACCCAAAAATCACGAGTAGGAGGCGATACTATGAGGATAACACGACTTACCTTGACCTCCGGTGACACACGGAAATTCCGGCGATACAAGAAACTCCGGCGACCTTTTTTTTCTTGCTAAATCCCGTCTGCCTTCTCTCTCTCTCAAATTCTATATCTATTTCTCTCTCTATTTCTCTTTTTAACAAGACAACAAAAGAATGGGTTTTTTTTTTTTTTTCATCTGACACCCTACCCCTATTTAAATATCTATAAGTCAAAACCCTTATCCCACTCAAACTCATCTATTATTATTATTATTGTTATTATCTTCAAAATTTATAATTATCCCAAATAACTAAAATAGTCAAATAACCAAATTAATTAAATAATTATATCCTATTTTCTTTTTATAAAAAAGCAAAAGAAAACCGAGCATCACACAAGAAAAAAGAAAAACGAGTTTACGGGTTTTGGGACGTTACAATATCGAGGCGAGAAAACTTTGGTCCAAGTGTCAATGGAAGGCCAAGTTTGTCTTCAATCGTTTGTCCCAACTCTAAGACAATAATTAATGGATCGTCTCTGGATGGAATATTGGTAGTGAGTGTTGTGCTTTTCCCTATTTCTTCTTAATCTTATATTTTGTCGATGTTAACATGTGTTAATTTATCTTGCAAAGATCAACTTCTCTGTGTAACCCTTGAAAGATACTTTCAGGAAGACGATGACAAGGTTGTTAAAATTAGGACCTTTTAGTTTACAGCTGCAGCAAAGGATGAAGAGGTCAAGAGAGAGGAGGAAGAGGAGAAGATGGTTGGCCAGTTTTTCTTCTTATTCCCTAAACATGAGTCGTAAGTTTAACTGCTTATTATTTGTATTCCTCTTTTTTCAGGTGAATCCAAATCATTGTTCTGAAAACCCTTATTAAGATATAGAGAGAGAGGCTTTAGCTTTGTCCCGTAAGGTTTGGTAGTTGAAGGATGGTTCTTCAGCATCGGAACCAAATACCAAAAAGGCCAGGATGATGGTCTTGAGGGAACCATCATCGAAGGTTGGCGACACACCTGACATCGTTAAACCTAAGATGGTGAAGACCCCTCCTAGTGTGGTATTTGCGACACCGATCAACTTCGCAATGTCGTTTGATGCGACAGCCACCCTACCATCGGAGACGTTAAAGGTCATGATTGTTCTACTGGCGCATCGTTGAGTCCTTCTACAAAGGACAAAGGGGAGGGTTTCTAGGTTAAGGGATCTGGTGATAAGGTTGAAGGATGGTTCTTCGGCATTAGAGCCGAACACCAAAAAGGCTAGGATGATGGTCCTAAGGGAACCATTTGTGAAGGTTGGAGATGCACCTGGGGACTGGGGTCGTTAAACCAAGATGGTGAAGACCCCTCCTATGGTGGTGGCTGTGACACCGATCAACTTCTCACTATCGTCTGATGCGACAACCACCCCACCACTTAAGATGCCAAAGGTCACGATTGTCCGGCTAGCCGCATCGTCGGGTCCTTCCATAAAAGACAAAGAGAAGAGTGTCCAGGACGAGGGATCTGGTGATGAGTCGTCTAATTTCATGATGATGAACATCCAGATCCCAGTGATTTCTTGGCTTATGATGTCTTATCGGTAGAAAGTCACTTCCCTCACATTAATGAGTTACTGATGCCTAATATCAAGGCTCGTTACGAGGATGCATGAGGTGAAGACGCCCCAAAACGCGTTGTTGTTGGGTCCGGATTTATGGCATATGGGTTTCAGCATTCTCCGATGTTAGCCTTGGAACTCGAGGTTAGCTGAGACACCTAGTCTATAAGGATTAAAGGTAGCACCCTTGACACAAGGAAATCCTTTAGCGCCCTTCGATCCTAACATTTGGTATCAGAGCAAGGTCTTTGGTTTGAATCCCATAGAAGGCATTATGTGCGTGGGTGGGTACTAGACACGACTTATAGTAGTCTCGAATTTATGGGGTTGGAGATACAGAGTCTAGGCTGAGAAATGTCAGATGTTAGGGGGATTGTTGGGTCCAAATTTATGTGGTCCGAGTTCCAACATCCTCTGGCGTTAGCCTTCGAACTCGAGGTTAGTCAAGACACTCCATCTATAAAGATTAAGGGTAACTTTTTTGACACAAGGAATTCTTGTGGAGAATAACTACGCACAGTTGATAGAATTTTGATTCTCTTTAAGAATTCACACATTATTATCGATGAGTTTTGCTGGAAATTCCTTCATGATCCCATCATCCATCAATTCTTTTTTTGTTGCTTGTGAAGCATTTTCTGAACATTATCAACTATAGTGTTTCCATTTGTTTTTCTTCCTTCATAGCTTTTGTTGTCTTCTCTATTATTTGGATCTGTGTAATCGTTGGTATTGATGGCTTCTGGAGCAGGGTTATTGGGGCCTTAGAATGATTTGTTTGTGAAATTGAAATTGAGTTCGAAAGTAAGACCAAAGCTTGAGGATGTTGATATTGTAGAATGGTTAGGGGTGAGCATAAGCCGACCGACCCGAAAAACCCAACCCAACCCGAAAATATACCCCAAATACCCAACCCAAAAACCCGAAACCCAACCACCCAAAAACCGAAACTTTTTTTCGAATTAGGTTCATTTTGGGTTTCCAAATAACAACCCGATCTAACTTGAAAAAAACCGAACTTCCATAAATATATATAATAGGAGGTAGGCATGGGAATTGTCCCCGACCCATCGGGGAACCCGGTCCACCCGCCCCGGTCGGGGATGGGGATTCCCCGGTAAACCGGGTATTGGGGACGGGGACGGGGATCCCCGTTTTCTCCAACCGGGGATGGGGACGGGGACGGGTTTAGCACTCCCCGCCCCGCCTCATACCCGTACCCGTATATATATTAATTAATTATTTAAATTATATATTATTTTCCTATTATATCGGTATATGGTTGTTCAAATTTCGATAAATTATGAATGTTAGTTGATGTGGTTTTGACTATTAATTGATACGTTTTAGTACGTGTGTCATTAAAAATTATTTTAGCATTAAGTTTAGCTTATTTTGGTATTACGTTTAAAAATTATTATACGATTATGTCTATAAATTATTACACGATACATTCTTAGTTTTTATTGGAAATATGTGAAATTAAACACTTATTGTATCTCAAAACATTTAGTTTAAAATAGATTATATAAACGGACATAAAATCCCCGTTTCCCCATTGGGGATCCCCGTTCCCCGTTGGGGACGGGGATGGGGATACGATCAAATTCCCCAATGGGGATGGGGAAGGGGACGGGGATGACGATGAGGGCTCGGGGACGGGGATGGAGATTGGGGTCCCCGCCCCAAACCCGCCCCATTCCCATGCCTAGATGGAGGAATCATATTTTGAACAAGTGGATTCTCACCTATTTTCCTTTTGTTTTTGATGTGGGATAAAAATAGTTGTTAAATGCTTTAGGTGGTGTTGAGTGGTGAAGGGTTGAAGGCTAAATGCTGAGGAATCTATCCCATGCTGATAGAAACAAGCTTTCAAAGGCACTCCTACTATAAATAAGCCCCTTCATTACTCATTTATCATTCATCATTCATTTTCATTTCTTTCAAGTTTCGACTATTTGTTAGGTTTGGTGGCTTACGCCTTTTGGATTGAGCCTTAGTTGTTTTAGGCTTCAAGCAAAAAATTATTTGAGCGCCTTTAAAATCGGTGTACTTTCAGTTTTTGTTTGGGAGGTTCTTTAGAAATAGAAGAATTGGTAACTGATCCGAACTCAACCAAGTGGATTATCGGGTAACCGAACACTGGGTCGGGGTTTGCATGGCCCAAATAGCACCAGACATTTTCGGGTATCCGATCTTCCTAACCCAAACCTGCCTGAACCCAACCCGTGCACACCCCTAAAATAGGTGCCCTAACGATCATTACATACAGTATAATGAAGTGTTGGGGACATGAGCATTCAATATATAAGGGATTTGATGAAATTGAAGGAATTGAAATTGCATGGAACCAAGTGACATTAGATGATGTTATGCAACCACCAAAACATTTGGAGAGAGTTTACTCTGAGGTTCACTTTCTGAGAACATTGAAACATGAGAACATAATCAAGTCGTATGTTTCTTGGGTGGACAATGAGAAGAAAATCATTAACATGATCATCGAATTATTCAACTCTGGGAGTTTGAGACACTACCACAAGAAGCATAAGGGTGTTGATTTGAAGGTTATCAGGAATTGGGCCAGACAGATCCTTCGAGGCTTGGCTTATCTCCATAGCCATGACCCTCCTATTATTCATAGAGATTTGAAATGCGACAACATATTTGTCAATGGAAATCATAGAGAAGTGAAAATCATAGATCTAGGATTAACAACTTTAATGCTACGTGTTACTTCCAAAATTTTGATCGGAACTCCTGAATTTATGGCTCAGAGCTTTATGAAGAGGAATATAACAAACTTGTTGACATATATTCGTTTGGCATGTGCATGTTAGAGTTGATTACTTGTGAATATCCGTATAGTAAATCAGAAATCAAACACAAATATATAAGAAGGTTACTTAAGGTATAAAGTCGACTGGTCTTTCGAAAGTAAAGACCACAAGTAAAGTAGTTCATAGAGAAGTATTTGGTTTCGGTGTCTCAAAGATGTCATCATCTGGTAGCTCCTATGTGAAGAGAAACAACAACAGCCCTCGTTTTCCATCAAATGAAATCCAATGCATCAACGAGAGAAACGAAATCAGACTCAAAGGGGAGAAGGATCAAGAAAACTCCATCTTGTTATCCTTGAAAATAGCTAATTATATTGGTCAAGTGAGGAACATTAAGTTCACATTTTATCTAGGTATTGATAATGTGCTTTCGATAGTGCTTGACTTGTTGCACGAAGATGTTGCTATTATAGCAAAGCTGATCGATGATATTATAATCACCAACTTGGAAACCTTCATTCAAGAAATCTAATTCTAGTGAAGGATCAACTTCACCTGAAGGTTCTATAATGGTTCAAAATTGGCAAATTGCATTAGCTTTATCATCAAAGAATCATGGCTACAAAGGGTCAGACAATTCATCAGCTACTTATTCTGGTGATTGGATGATGAGCTCAGGAGTGTCTTCCAATGATTCTTGCAACAGAAACATGTCTAATGATTTGATCTTGTGTTTGAATCCTAAAATGGTGAGAAAGATGTGTGCCAAGATTTGAAGGAAGAGTTTGATGTCATTAATGCTCAATATCGTCAATGGTGTAGTGAACTCTAGTAGTTAAAAGAAGCAACGATTGAGAATGCTAAGAGGAGATGGGTGTAAAAGAAGAAGGTGCGGGTTACTGATCGAGTGTTAAAAGTTAAAACTAGCTTCTAAGATTTGAATCATTTTTTTCATTGTAGCGTTGTTTTGTGAGTCACGATTGTTCTAACTTGGTTGTTCAGTTGTTTCTTTCATTTTACCAGTTGTGTTTTTCTTTAGTCTAACCATTTGAATTTAGATGGATTTCTTAAAAAAAGTGTGAGGATCGAAGGACGTTACACTAGTGGTGAGCAAAAAAACCGACCCCCAAAATCCTCGACCCGAAAATAAGCCAAAACCCTCGAACCCCGAACCTGAAATCCTCGAAAACCGAAATAACCGAGGGTTGATCGGGGTTGGTAGGGTGCAAAAATCCTTCATCTGAAACCCGAAAAACCCGTTCGAAAACCCTAATTTTTTTTATATTTTTTAATGCACCCTTTAACTTTAAACCTTTGTTACATTAAAACACCAAAGATTCTATTTTAACTTTTTAAAACCCACCATTCTTAGACTAAATAAAAAAAACACGACCCTGAATACTAAATGAATTTTTTTAGATATCTATTGAAAATCGGGTTACCCGAAAAACCGCCCAAAAAATCCCAAAACCCGAAAACCCCAACCCCCCAAATATCGGATATCGAGGCCTCCAAATTCCACCAAAACCCGATTGGGTTTTGAGTTTTGGGCCCCGACCTACCCCGACCAATTTAGAAGAAAACAAAATCTGAGCAATCTCATCTCTACGAATCCTGAACTCTTTTGGGCAATTTGAAGCAACCATCATGATCGCTCCTTCGATGATCTCGAATATATCCGCATTAGTTGTTCTAAAGAACTCCCTAAAGTAATCCATCCTGGATTTCGAAACAGCCATGGATGAAAACTAAAAAAAATCCAAATCCAACAAAATCAGATGAATTTTGAAAACTTATTAGATCAAACCCATATACCAAAATTCGATCTTGATCTCACCCATAAATCCAAAAACCTCAATTTCTGAAGAAAATTTGGGAATTAAACATAAAGGGGTTTGTGAAAGAATTGAAAGTGAATGGAATGGAAGAATATGATATGAAGCAAGTGTACGCAAGAGTGTGTGAAAAGGAGAATTTGTTGTTGAGTGTCTCGGAATTCCTTGTATCAAATAAATTCCTTTAATACCACTAGGAATTCCTTGTATCAAAGGTGTTACCTTTAATCTTTATAGATTGAGTGTCTCGGCAGCTAACCTCGAGTTCGAAGGCTAATGCAGATGATGCTGGAACTCAAACCCGATAAATCAGGACCCAACAATCCCCCCAACGTTTGACAGCTCTCAGCCTAGGCTCTGTGTCTCGAACTCTATAAATTTGAGATTGCCATGAGTTATGTCTAGTACCCACCCACGCACATAAGCCTTTTATAGAATTCGTACCCAATACCTCGTTCTGATAGAGATTAAGAGTAGCACCTTTGATACAAGGAATTACTTTTGTCCTAGTAGTGGCGCCTTTCGATCTTACATGACTATATGGGATTTGTCTAACGTGGTACAAACACCCCCTTAGGGACTCACTATCCTCGATGAGGTTTGCCCCACATCTTGAATGGCACAAGAGTGGCTTTGATACCACTTGTAACACATCGCCTACCATGACACAATATTTTCCACTTTTCCCTACTGGCTTACAACTTTATTTTTGGTGACCTAGCGAGGACTTCCCAGGAGGTCACCCATCTTGGTACTGCTCCGACTTAAGCACACTTAAACTTAATTGCAGAATTCTGACGAGCTTGCCATGCTTGTAGCTCCAAAACACATGTCTAGTAAGGCCAAGGTTTACTTATGAACCCATATCTCTCTTGTCATGGTGGGATTTGTCTAAGGTGTTACAGCTCACGTTCCTAGTAAGTCAATTTTTACGTTTGTTTACGAGTTGTTTAGATAGATTTTTTAACTTAATTCTTTTATGTCTTTAGTTGTTTCAAGCTTCCTTTTACCTTCACTCCCACATTAACAAGAATAAAAGTCTTGCGACAAGGATGAGGGAGTAGGAATTGGCGGCGAAGAAGCAGGAGGATGATTACTCCATTCGTCTTGATGATGCTCAAGACATTTTGGAGGCTGAAACACAAGCGAATATGGAGTCCCTGAGTCAAGAGAAGGAGGCCATCATCCGAGCGACCATGGTTGAGACGAAAATGGCATCGATTAAGGTAACCCTAACCGAGAATGAAAAAGAGGCTAGGGTCCTTAAGTTGAGGGTGGTGGAGGTGACGGAGACGACAATGTTAGCTACTAAGAAGTCCTTCGCTCTTGAGGCCAAGGTTAATGAGATGAATGAAAACATAGGTGCCATCGAGGCGCTCACACATTTCATCACTAGAGTAGCCCTATTCCATTGTCACTTGGCGGAAAACAATGTTCTCTAGTTTGCCGAGGCAGAACATACCTCTTCCTTAGCGATATCAGCACCTCGGCTGATTTGGATTTAGACGATACTAAGGAGGAGGTGGAGGTCAAAGAGCCAGAGGTTGGCACTACTTCTCCTTAGGATCAACCTATCCCATAGTTTGTCATTCTATAAATTTGTAATTTTAGAGGTGATCGTTGGTGATCGACCTCATCACTTGTAATTTTTGACTTTTTAATACAAGAGATTTTTGTAAATTTTATGCTTCCTTTCTTGTCGTCCAAACGATTACTTTTATTAGGCCAACACATTATCGATTCGATATTCTTTAGTGTCATAATCAGATCTTTTGTCGACACCTTGAAGGCTTGAACCCATATGATGAAAGTTTTGTGTGTCAAAGAAATATTGAGTACATTAAGGCTTTCTTCTTCTTGTCAAAGTGGATATTAGAAATATGTCGAGTTGATTGTTGCTTCATGTTGGATCTAGGTTTGAAGTCTGGCTTTTGGGCTCCAATAGGTTTCTTTTCAGGAGTATGTCTTCGTCGAAAGGTAGAGGCGCCTTCAACGCATATATGAGCTAATTTCTCTATCCTTGTTACGGAAACAAGGTAGAGACCAATGATCATTGTTTCATCATATGTTCTGTCGTTTTCATATTGTGGAAGGATATATTTACAATGATGGGATTGGAATCTAATTTCATCGACGTCTCCAATAGAATATTTGCTTTCTCGTACGGATTCACTCTATCCAAAAGTAGGGGTAACATATTTGAAAGGTGATGGTTTGGGTAGCTTTCTACTTGATTTGGATGCATCCTAACAAATGTGTCTTCTCCAATGACTACATTTAACTTATTAATCACTTTTTGGAAGTTTAACAGTTATTTTTTCGGTGAATTTCGATTCGGGCCATGGATTTAGACATCTCTTGGACGGATTAGTCCAACTGGCAAGGGTTCAACAATCATCTGTATGTTCACGTTTTTTGCTGCGACCAACTAGTTGGTTCTTTTGTTGTTTGATTGATCATGTTTGATTTTTCGTTTTATCCACTTTAGTCAAGTTTTAGGTTTCTACAAAGTGTCTTAACTCTCTTTTTATCAGGTGTTGGCTCGTTTTCTACATCTTGTAGAACTCGTATCCTTCGTCTTCTTAAACATTCACTATTTCCTTTGTAATGTTACTGTATTTGCTTTAAATAAACTAGATTACCAACCATTTGTTATCTTGTAATTAAATAAAAAAATCTTTTATGCATATCATGAGAACAATTGTACATTTGTCGGCATGTATTCTCATTTTATATATGTCTACACGTGAATCAAACTTTCTTTCTCTTTTTAGAAAGAATTCAACTCGTCCGTCGATTTAAGGCAATAAAAAAATAATCACATGTTTTGAAATTTGATTGTTTGATAACTAAAATATTTTAGAGATTAAGGGTGTGTTTAGTTGTGGAAAACTTTTCTGTTTTCCAGAAAATTTTTCAATAAAAAATGAAAATGTAGAAAACTTGTTTAGTTAGAATAGTTTTCAAAAAAATTTGAAAAATTTTTTCATTTTCATTTTCCAAAATTATACAGGAATCTGAAAACTACTTTTTCAAGTTTTCCAAGTTTTCATTTTCTAAAAACTTTTCCAGCACGCGCGTCAGCCCATCCCAAATAAAACATTCCTTTCATTTTTTTATTAGGGTTTCTTTCATTTCTTTCTATCTGCTGGACTGCGACCAGAAAGAAGATTATCTCCGGCGCTCTTTTCTCCGGCGCCGGACGATTATCTCGCCGGAGATCTGAATCGTAGGAAGCAAAGGAAGAAGACGCTCTCATATCAGAAAGAGATTCACCATTGGGAGCTTTATCGAACACCTTGAAGGCATTGCAAAACCAAACCCTAACTCAACGACCACCACCACCGTTGCTGCCGACGAGATCACCGGATCTGTGCACTGATCTATTGCCCGAGCATTCTTCGGATTCTACGTTTCGAGATCTCACTCAAACGCTACTGATTCAGGTATCAATTCACTTTGATTTTCGAATTTTGGTTTGTAATCCTATCGAGAGAGTTCATATGGATCTGATTGCAAATTGTTAAAAAAATGAGAGAGTTTTGTTATGGATTTGAATCAGTAAGCACTAGTTCATATGGATCTTATTGTAATTTGTTCAAAAATGAAGGAATTTTGATAGGGATTTGAATCAGTAGCTACTTATTTGACTTAAAATGTGTGAAAAAAAAGGATGTTACAAAGGGTTATTGCAAATATGTGAGTATATTGCCCTAGTAAAGTTATATTGAGATATATAACCTTAAGATGGAAGAAAGATGGTCTATATAACATTAAGGTGTAGTTAGCTTACACATCTAGTCTTTTAGAGTCACTATTTGGCAACAACAACAAGCCTCTAATCTCAAACTGGTTGGCAAATACTGAAACCATAAGAGTGATTAGGAGGTGTGAATTCAATAGAGATTGTAAAACAAGTGAATTCCCCATGGACCATAGGATATGTATATGTATATATATATCATCCATTCTTGGGATTGTAGTCCTATGACCCACAACTTAAAATGAGCTTTGTGATTCTAAAAGGTTATGTCAAATCTCTATTTCGTTGATGGGCATATATAAAATCGCATATAAGTAGGTCAGCTTAATAGCATAGATTTGTTTGTCTTGAGGGATAAAACTGCTTCTTTGGAACTGTTTGCAGCCAATTTACTCTTCATAATCAACAACCAAAAAGCATGTTTGGACATAAAAATATCCAAGAGACCATTTAAATCCCCTTTGTTGTCAATACCAACATAGTTCTTCACCACTAATAACTTGTTTGATTGCTTCCGAGTGGTTTTGCATGTTAACTGTTAAATACCTCGCAATCTTTTTGCTAATTTAGGCAGACTTTGCAAGTAAAATATGAATCTTGTTTTAAAAGCCATACTTTGAATACAAATATCATACATGTAGCTCTTTTTCTCCCCCAAGGATTATCCCACCATCAAAACAACAAGAAACAAATATGACAAATTCTATCATTTTCAATATCGCATCCTGTCTAAATTAAATGTTTTCTCTTGTTTTGTAGTTAAACATGCCTTGGTATTGTTTTTTAGGCTCTTACAGTTAAATATGAAGGATGGGTGTGTTTGTAGGTGGCTACTCTTCCAGAAAATGGATTTTTTGTATCATTCCATGTCTTCTAGCTATTAAAGAGCCCAATTGATGTGTTTTTAGAGCATTTTGTGTGTATCTAGCTGTGTAGCTTTCTTCAAACAGAGAGGCAAAACCAATAATATTATTTACACCAAGCAAGACATTTTTTCTAGTCCTTTCTTGCAATGTGGGGCCATGTTATAATATCTATCAATTAAAATTTTCAATTGGGATTGGGAGTTTACAAGAAAATATGAATATATTTTGTAAGCAAAATAGAATGTCAGAGTTGTATATCATTGGTTCCTATATCACTCTGATTTCCTTTTTCTTCTAGTATTTAGGAACTAGTTGTTTACCTAATCCAGGAGTATTCAATTAATATTTCCTTAAACTACCCCAATTCTATTTTTATGACCATGGATGAAGTTTAGAGACTGCATAGCTTACAAAGGTAAGAATGGTATAATGTTTTATAAGTATCAACTAAAGTACAATAATTATATTTCTATTTGAGTCTTTAAAATCTTAAAGAACCAAGTGAAATGTAGTACTGTGTTATGACTTTTTGATGGTAATTAATTTTCCCCCAATAGTATCACCTCTTTTGGTAATTAGTCATGAAATGGGGCCTGTTAATTGCCAATGGCTATATATCCTTCTTTTGGTAAAAGAGGCCTTCTTTGTCTGCTATCTTAATGAGAGCTGGGAATTAAGATCATGTTACAAGATTATGTGCTGTCATACCCAAGAGGTTCTGCTATGGCTGTCATATGGACAAAAAATTTCAACAGATTTAGAAAATGTGATTATTATAATCATCTTTTTATTGCAACAAAACTGTATCATGGTTTTACCCTTCTATCTTTATAAGTTTGGCAAAAATAAGCTAGCTTATTTTAAGGTTCAATGGAGTACTTGTTGTTCCAGTTCTTTGGCCTCTAATTCTTTCTTTCTCCCATGATTTAGTTATAGCTTAATTTGATCCGTTTAGCAATATTTAATCTAACCAAGTACATTAGGGGGTGTGTCATGTGTGTTTACTGTTGTGCTTTATTAGCTTATAGTTTGTTTTTAATTAACTTAAAAGTCAAAGTTGTCGTGATATAATGCTGTTTTGGTGGAGGAGATCATGCAGCCCACAACCTAATTAAGCAGCCTTTGAGACTCAAAACCAATATTATAAAGAAAGTTATTCAGATTTACGTCATTAAAAAGGCTGGGTTTAATTGCTGTGTCAAATGCATATGATCTTGCTTTTTTTCTTTCTGGATTATAATCATGTGCTTGTGTTTTTCTCTCTTTGGGTCTATCTTTTTTGATTGCCAACTAATATAGCTATCAATCTGTTTGTTGTTACCTTTCAACATGTGTTTATGGTATCAAACATATGTTTAGATATTACCCTAACTAGATGCCAATATTGTGTTTATCAAGTAAACAGAAGGATGCCAAGCTTATAAAGATAAAATTAATAAAATTTCTTAGAAGTAAGAAATACCCAGATGCTAAAATCCACAAATGATATAAAGATAAAATCTCTTCAACTTCTTTTTTCTGGATTTTTTAACCCACTTTACTTTACTTTTGTCGTTGGTTTTCTATAAATTTAGGTGATATATAGATGGGTGGACATAGTGGGGATTCTATGGAGTGGACAGAAGATTGTGAGAAGTATTTGCTAGAAATTTTGGTTGAAAGGGTTAAGAGAGATCCTCATGGGGCTCCAATCTTCAAAGGGACTGACTGGCAAGAAGTGGATGAAAAAATCTTTATGATTTAGTTATAGCTCCATATCGTGGTGAGCGGTATCATCGTTCGGATTTTCAACGTGTCGCTGGAGTTACAGGGAAGAAAGAACTATTTAACTTTATGCATTCATCGGTTCGCAATGTTATTGAACGGGCATTTGGTGTTCTTAAAAAAAGATTTCATATTTTACAAGATATACCATGTTATCCCTTGAGACGTCAAATGTTGATTCCACATGCATGTTGTGCATTGCATAATTTTATACGGATGGAAGATAAGGCGGACACTTTATTTACTATATATGGTGATGAAAATTTTCAAGAGCTTCAAGAAAGTTTGCAAGTAGTTCAAGAGGGTTTTTCTTTAGATATGACGGGTCAAGATGAGATGCTTCAAGTTAGAGATTCAATTGCTGACATGTTGTGGGAAAAGTATACACGACGTCGTCGCCAAAGAATGGCTTGATAGTTTGGATGAGTAGTTGTTTTATAATGTAGGGATGTCGTATGAATTTGGTGTATTTGATATTTGTTAATGAACTTGATGTCGTTTTATGACACATTTTGAGGACGTTATCAGTAAAAATATCTTATTAAAAATGATTATTTTTATGTTATTTTAATGTTGATATTATTATATTGAAGTCTTGTTTTATTTTATGTTAAAAAATATATCTAATATTGATGTTTGAAAAAAATGGAAAATGGAAAATGGAAAATGAAAAGTGATGGAAAATGCACAACTAAACAAGTTTTCTAATTTTCTAAAAATGGAAAATGAAAACTCCATGATTCCAACTAAACAAGTTTTCAAAATTTTTTATAGAAAACTGAAAATGAAAAATCAACTCCATTTTTTGTTTTCATTTTCTTGGAAAATGAAAAGAGTTTTCCACAACTAAACACAACCTAAACATTCAAAAATTAAGAGGGTGTTTGGGAGTGCTTATCTGGAGGTGCTTATAACTTGTTTCATCTTGAAGAAGCAAATAAGTTAAAATAAAGTATTTGAATAGCTATTTTTAAAAACTTTTTATTTCATTCCCTAAAAGCTAAGAGCATCTCCAAGAGCTTTGCTATATTTTTTTCTAAATTAGAGAATAAGAGATCAAAATTTCTAAAATTTTATTTTTTGATCTCCAACAGCATTGCTATTTTAGAGGCTTTATCATCATTTATATTATTAAAATATACATTATATTTATTATCCCAATAAACTTTTTAAAAACTTTTAAAAAATAAATTATGTCATTGGTGGAATGCATTAAAAATATGTTTCTCTCTCATCATTTAGAAGTTTTGGAGAAATCTCTATATTTAGAGAAAATCCTAAAATTTTCTATTTTAGCAATTGGTTTAGCAATGCTGTTGGAGCAACTTAGGAAGAAAAAACTCACCTTTTTCTATTTTAGCAATGCTGTTGGAGATGCTCTAATAAGTCATTTTTGAAAAGTCACTCCCTACTAACTTATCAAAAACCCCTAAAAGCTAATAAGTTAATCCAAACACTTTTTATAAAACTCCTTTTCCACACCACATAAGTTAATAAGCACTTTTGCCAAAAGTCATAAGTTGTTTTAAATAAGCCTTTCCAAACACCCTCTAAAAAGTATGTGAAAGTTTTATTTGTTATATATGATATTATATATTTAAAAAGTTAAATAGATTAAATGACTTTTAAAATAGTTTTTATAACACAAGTTTAACCTGAGAGAATTATTTATTACAGTTTTACTTATAATTAGATTTTCATCATTACTTATTTGATTTGCTATTGACAAAAATATATTTAAAATCATCACGTTTTAATGAAATATGTTGAAATTTATTTGAATAAAAGCCTAGCAATTAAAGAATACAAATAAATTGTATCCTATTTCACCGGCCTATATGTTTGCCAAACAACTCCGAATAAATTGTCACTTTACTAAAAGAAGAATATAAAGTCATATAAGTAAACATATTCTACATTGAATAATGATATGTTTAAAACTTAATTTTGATACATTTTAATATTAAATTTCAAAATATAACTAAAATATGATTACAATCATGAGGACAAAGGAGTAATTATTCATAATATAATATTATTCACCTTGAATAATGCATAATATTTAATCTGAATAATCATGTATTATTTAGGCTGAATATGAGCCGAAGAAAACACGTAAGACGCTCTCAAGTGTCCTTACTGTTGGATATTTTAGTGTAGTTGGATTAACTTGTTTGACCAATTTCATCATGATAAGACATCATTTAGGCTTGGAGGTGCGGAGTGCACACCTATTTGAATTTATTATGATTTTAGGGGCGAAGCCCCTAAGGAACGGGGGTCCGGGGGCAGCGCCCCCGGTAGCGGGGTCCAAGGGGCAGCGCCCCTGGCTGGGGTCGAGCTGCCAGGTCAGCTTGGAAATTTTTTATTTCCACTAAGTTGTTATGTCAAAAATCACTCAGAAAATTATTTTTCGGAATTTGGTGATTAAATTTGACCCGTTTGAAACCCGACCCGAAACAATCTTTTTTTGGCGGTTCCTAACCATATAAACTGCCGTTTTGGCAATTTCCCGGATATATACGCTTTTGGTCATAGTTTGGCATTCTCTCTGGTTCGAAATTCTCTCAAATACAACATACAAAACATTCTTGATCTCTGGATTGCATCCGATTGAATAATTCGGAAGAACCACCGAATTGATTCGATCTGAAAATGTTTACATGCCTTTCAGAGATTATTGTTCGTTACTGTTTATCCTTACACTTACATTTACAAACAAACTTGAATTTCCATTTAAACCCAATCCTATTTCAAATGGAGTAGGATAAGGAAAGAACAAGATAAGTATAGGTGGTGAAGGTTAGGCAACATGATGTGTGTTTTTTTTTTTTGCCCATCCACAAGATTAGGATGCCAACGCGTAGGGGAGTATCCACCTTAAGGTTTTTGTCTTTTTCAAAACACCTAATTAGAATTTTACTTTTTTTTAAAAAAAAATTTAATAACTACTTTCTTGTATGATTTTTGGGTTAATTCGATCGAGTGAACAGCTAGTATAATTATAGTATCGATTTATAAGCAAGGTGGTATTGGTATATTATAACATCTTTTTGAGATATGTGTTTCAACTTTCCACACCTTTCTATTATTTATATAAAAATCAATGTTTAATTAATTTTAGAATTATAATATAACCAATGTTCGAAAAAGCTCGTTGAAACAGTTACTATAGTGCACCATGGCTTAAGGTTTATATCTCAGGTTATATTATATCTGAGACACATCATGGTGTAATACGTAGTTTTGTAACATGATATTTGATTTAATTTAGTTTTTTAATGTCTTATTTGTTAGTTTTTAATATATAACTTAATTTAAGTTCTGGAGGTACGAGGGCTTCGACCCCGGGCTGCATGCTTTAGCAGTCGGGCTTCGGCCCAAAAATTGCCGAGGATTAGTCTGGACCTAATGTAGTCTGGGATACCTCTTCAAAAAAAAAAAAACTTAATTTAAGTCGTTTATTATCTTAGATTTACTGAGTAATAGTAGAAAAACATATGTTTGTCTATATAATACTATATAGAGCTTTGTCGTTATAGATCATGTTTTGAAAAATGCTGTGACCTTGTCGCGGCAACCAAAATTTGAGGCTTAACCTTATCGCTACGTCATATGGTACGTTCTTTGGAGCCTTAAATATAACACGATATCCATATATGCCACATGTTATTTGGGTCAACTTTTCTCATCATCACAAATCAAAGAGAAAAATGTGAACCGAATATCACATGTTATATTTCCACCATCTTATATTAAAATATTATATATTAGAAGCATATTTACACAATGAGACATTTCTCAAACAAATGATACAAGAGACGTGCATAAATTTCCCTAAACTATCAAGTTTCTAAGGTGATGGATTAAACCAAACACAAAATCGAAATATAATTCAAACTCATATCATCCAAATCCTGTAAATCAAACATGTTATAGGAAAATCTATTATATATCATAAAATTATATATTTTCTCTATTTTAGAAAATTTGTTTACAAAAACTCTTTTGTTTATTTTCAACTGAAATCTTATAAATGGAAACGAAAACGAAAATGAAAAGGGAGGTTAAGGGCATGCAAGAGGCTAATTCCACCCCTTATCTATTGCTAAAGAGAAATTATATTTCTTCCTACCATTTTAGCCTACCCATCCTCCTACCCACTTTATCATTTGACAAGTGTTAAAATTTATGAATTATATGAAGAAATAGAAGAAGTGCAATACACTTGTCACATGATAAAGTGGGTAGGAGGATGGGTAGGCTAAAATGGTAGGAAAAAATATAATTTCTCATTGCTAAATGCACCTCTCTTAAGTATTTCTCCTCACACATATCAATATCAAACACAACTTTTTACATTTCCAATGCATGAAGTGACCTGATTTTAACTTTAATATGTGTGCGAATGTGCAATTAGCATTGCCTGGTATGGGGGAGGCTATACATTGCCAACTACATCATTTTCATATGATTAAGAGATTATTATTTGCACCTCTATGAATGTCAGAATCAGGTCATTATGTGCATTAAGAATGTAAAAAACAGACTATAATGTTGATGTGTGTGAAAAAAGTAGAGGTGCAACTAGCAATTGTTGGGGTGTAATTAACCTCCCCCATAATTTTATCTTTAAATAAATTAACATCAAAACTTTTTTTTATTTTATATTTTCATTATAAAAATAGTCCTAATTATGACATTAGAGCATCTCCAATGGGTAACAATATTTTTTACACCAAATGTCAAAAGTAGTATAAGAAATAATAGTGTAAGATTTAGTGTTACTAGTAAATCTTCTCCAATGGGTAACACCATTTTTTACACCAAATCCTTTTTACATTGAAAAGTAGTGTTAAAAATAGTGTAAAAAATAGTGTTACACCAAATATAGTGTGATACTATTCATCATACTAAATTTAGTGTGAAAAATAGTGATCCAATTGGAGATGTGAATAGTAACATTTATACTAACTTTAGTGATTGGTGTAAGATTTGGTGACCCTATTAGAAATGGTCTTAATAAGAATTCCTGTAACGTTACCCAAATAAAAATATCGACATATACTATGACAAACACTTCAGGCCTAACAGCTGTGAACCTGCAAAGACTAAAAATCCGAGTTTAAATGATGATGTGGATGTGTCAATAGTGTTTCACAATGATTGAGTTATATGTAATTTTAAGGTAAATAATTCAATAACTAAAGTACAATTTAGTAAAGTAATATTTATAGATAAATTTGTCATTCGTTTAATCGAGACTTACTGATAATTGCCTTATTCGACCAATTATTGAATATTGTTCGTTCATATGATTTTTTAAATGTTAATTTAGTGAATGAAAATTAGTTTTAAGACTATAATAAATTGCTATTAAACAAGTCATATAAAAGTTTATCTCTATTAAGGTGTATGATTGCATTTTGTTTACTTTTGTAGACGATAAGGCAAATAAGGCGATGAAGCTTCAACGTGTAAAGTGTAAACCATCTATATGGCATGTGAAAATAAATCCATCTTGTCCATATTTTAATATCAATGGATAAAACTAAAAAATAATTATTCAAAAAATAGGTAACATGCGTTAAATTTACTTATAACATAATAAAACATTTGAGTAAACTATAAATTGGTTTTTGCGGTGTATCAAAAACAATACTTTTTAGTTAGGTTGAAGAAAAAGGAGTTTGTGTCCCAATATCTGCTATAAAAGAAGCCGAGCCATAACAAATATGAAGAAGCTATCCAAATTTACTACAACATAATGACTAGTTATGTTTTGGTCAGCTTTGTTGTTGGTCCATCCGGGTTTGCCCCTTACAAACTAGTGTGGGGTTCCGGTTTTATGGATTTTGACAGGGTACTTGCTTTTGCTCACCCCTACCAATGTATTGCTAAATACACCGTAACTACTAATTTTCTCTCACACAAATCAACATTAATATTTACTTTTGACACTTTTAATCCCTTTGAATTGATCTAATTCTAACATCTAGGGTTATATTTCAACCCCCAATAAGGGTATGAGTCAAAACAACTTCACTTATGTGTTATTCATTTACACAAAATTTTAGTAAGTAAGATATGAATAAACAAATTTAATTCCAACAATGTTTAAAATTCAATTTTATCAATGAAATATAACAATTTTCATTCCTTCTAGATTTCCATATGCCCCATAGATAGAAAGACAAGTCCTCATGGGTTGTAGTACACTTGTCTATCGCATGCAATTATAAAACAAGACGTGTACAAAAACACCTCATCTTTTTTCCTCCTTTTCTTTTATTATTTATAATTTCCGAAAATGTAATACGTAAAATTTTAATTATTATCATTTAATATTTCTAAAATGACATTCAAAGGCGTAGTGATTATTTAGTACTTTTTTATGACTATTTTGATTAAGGGGGTTTAGGAGTGTTTATTTGTAGGGGCTTATGATATATTAGCTTTTAGTAAGTTGTTTTGGAGTGTTTGAATAAAATGCTTATAACTTTTCCAATAAGTTATAAGCAATTTTTTAAAAAGACAAATTTTTTTAACTCTTTAAAAAAGCTGATAAGCACATTTATTCATAAGCAACTTCCAAACACCCTCTAACTAAATATATATTTATATATGTTGATCAAGAGTTGGGTTTCGATGAGACCAAACTGTTTCAGCGAAACCGTTGAGACCAACACTTTTTACATGAAACCTTACAGCAAAACACTGTAAATGTTAAAAAAAATCGAACATTTATCGTAAAAACATACCAAAAAACACTATCGAGGAAAAAAAATGTAAAAAAAAAAAACGAAACTTTCACAACTCAAAAAACTGTGAATGTAACAAATAAATAATTAACTTTCACAGCAAAAATGCTGCGAAGGTAAAAAAAATCGAACCTTCACCTCAAAAAACACCGTAAAATAACATTTGCCGTGTTTTTGCGATAAATGTTCGATTTTTTTTTAACCTTTACAATATTTTGCTGTAAAGTTTCATATAAAAATGTTAGTCTTTAGTCTCATCTAACCTAATGATGAATTAGTTTGTTTATTTTATAAAGTTGGAACCTATTAATTAATAATTATATATATAATTTTTTCCCTAAATTTAAATCTTAAAAGATTATTACTAATTATTTCTTTTTATTACTTTATCTAAGTTGTTTTCTTTTTTATATAGATAGACATGAAGGAGTTTCAATAGCTTTTTAATGCGTACGTGATTAAATCTCCTCCTCCTTCACCTTTCTTTCTGCTTCCATTCGCCATGGCAATATGGCTGGCCGCTAGTAGAAGAGCCACCGGTTACTGTATCAAAAAAGCATTATTAATCTCTACTACCACTACTACTTTCAGATCATTATTAAGCTCTTCTTCATCCACCGCTTTTGCTTTTAATGCCGATTCCGATGAAGGCGGAAGAGTTTCATACGGCCGGCTTATTCTTGTTTTGCTACGGAAATTCATCAATGGCGGCCGGTTTCGGATCTAGACGGTTTGAATCGACGAAAGCTGGACATCAATTGGAGATCTTATCATCCAGCGATGACGATGAAGAACAAAATCAGGTAATTATGTTTAATTTTAGAACATGATTTGTTAAAGTGAATCCTTGTTAATTTGATGATGAAAACGATCAAGTTCTAAGAACACGAGAAGTATCTGGAAATTAGAACGGAGTTGCAAACACTTTTTGCTTTGGAAGTCTCTGGAAATTAGAACGGATTTTCAATTTTGTAAGTGCTTACCGGTAAGATTCGTCGAATCTCACTTACCAATAAGATTCTCGATTTATGCGATCACGGTAGGGTTTTAGTCCTTGTCATTTCTACCCCGTAAGATAAATTACAGTAAAGTAAATTACCTCGAAGTAGATACCGAGTCAGAAAGAAATTTATAGTTAGATTAGCAATGGTGTTGTTAGATGGACCCCTCTAGCCTTTATGCACTTACATAAAATAGACCCTTATACTGGGTCCCACCTTACACTCACGTAACCTTACCTATTTCTCTTGTTGAGGGTCCATTTATAATTTCCCTTAGCAATATAGGCATGGGATCATGTGAGAAGTAACCATCAATTGATGGCCTTTAATCAATTTCTTTTGCATGGATTGTAGCTTAAAATGGTATTGATCCGGTGTATCTTGGTGCATCTCATCCTGATATTTGTTTATTTATCGTCTAACGTGATTAAACACTTACCACCCAAATTTGGCATTTTCACCGGAAGCCCAACCCCTAACAATATATAGGAATCATTTAGCTCATAATGGAGGAAAATAGTACATCATGAAAGATGAACCTAACCAACCCCAATCTGTCACCATTAACTAAGGCCCGCTCCTTGTTTGTGATATGCCCCACTCTTGCCATCCCGTGATGTTCGAGTGATTGGAATCTGTACCGGATACGAGGCACCTGTCGACTACCAATTAGGAATCAGTCCATGTCCCTATCTCATCTCAATACCTCCCAAGTCGGGGAATTGCCTTCAGGTTATATATGTCTCCATCTCTACCTTTGATATAAAATAGGTTCACAAATAGCGACTCTTAATGAACTTTGCTATATGCTAAATAAGGCCCTATTAGGCCACCCGTACTGCCTTCGGACTTGGTGGGTTCCGTGTACACCCGAGCGACTCTCTCCCCTTAATAAAAAATAGGGTAAAGATTAGAATAATGGTATTCCACTTTGGAATAAATTAGGTATAAAAGAAAAAAACTGATTTGACGCTGAAATGATGTTGAAAATAGAAAAGCAAAACATATAAACAAAAACCTAAATTTTGCAATCACAAGAATAATATTCATAATTTTTAAGAAACCATGGGGATGAAAAGGTAATTTACTCTATATTATGTTTTCTAATCAATTTTAACCTTTTTTTAAATATATATTGTTGAACAATTAGGGATTGGCCTAGGATAAATTGGGATAGGCCCAACAAAATCTAGGAAGGGATTTTGTTCGCCGTACCCACCGAAGGTGACGTAGTGGGAACTGGGGGTCGAGGATTGCATTCCCTGCCCCGTTGCCATGCCTAATGGCAACGACATTATTGAAATAGTTTTTCTTTTTAACTTCTCATATTTTAGAGATAAAATGATCACTTTATCCTCATGTGCAAGGCACATGAGGAGTTAATGGACGGAAGTTAACTTTCATTAGTGAAAGGAAACAAAACCTACATTTTTACATACCAAAGAGGTTTTATTGCAATAAAAATGTTGTAAAGACCAAAACAAAAAAGAACAACAAACCATGGGGAGCAAAACTACAATTTACTACATATAAATCAATCAATTTCTTTTGTTTTCAAGTTTGCCAGAGGGTTCACATCACTACTAATTTGGTATCGTACCGAATTAGTTGCGGTATGCATAAACTGATCACGCCACCAACAATTATCAATTTCTCTCTTTAAACGAAATTAATGTTTTGTTTACCAAACGTTAGCCAGTAAGCAATTATAAGAAAGCGGTATCAACCTCACCTACTTTATGAGGTAACATTCTAGCTTATCAAGATTGATTGTTGGTAATTGCTCACAGATTAAGAGTTTTCTTCCTTACGAATAAGATTTTTGCTCCTTGTCATGTCTTAGGATAAAACTCTTGGTCTTTGTCATACTTATAGGTAAAATAAATGACATCCAATAAACACTCATCCAGGTAAGAATTCAACATAGAGTAGACAAATTACATCCTTATATACTACCAAATGAAATCTATTAAATAATTCTCTTTTCATACACATTAATATTAAACCTATTTTTTTACCTTCAGAATGCAGAAATTGAGTATTAAACTAAGGGCCGCAAATAATTAAATATTTTTGTAGGTTTTTTTTTTTTGAACGGCAGGTTAGTTGTTAGTAAACACCTCAGTTAGATTAAATACGCCTTTGCCCGGGTTTGAACCCGGGACTTCTACTCCAAGAGGGTGACCCCTCTACCAACCAGGCTAATCAATTTCAACAGAATGATGAATTGATGACGCATATAACATATTTTTCAGTAAGAAATGTAGAAAGCTAAAAGTAAAAAAAAAAAGACAACCAAAACTATATAATTGGAAAAAGAAGAAAAAGACAATTTGTGCGAGTCGACATGATATTCCTGTCATCAGGTGTTTTGCTTTTTCTAATTTCTAATTTCATATTGGGGATGCTAAATACACCATTGACTTGTTATATAATAGTATCAATTAAATTTTAGAAAAATTAATTAGAATAGTTATTTCTTTATTTAACCAAAATAATCTTTTGCAAACTTAGCTAAATAACAAAAGAATATTTTCAATTTGACACATATACAGTGCCCTTTGGAGTTTAAAATTTTACATTTTCTACTTAGGCATGCACCTCAAATATTTTGTGCTTACTTCAAAAAAAAGATTGTGCTCATTCATGGTCGGATAAGTAGCGTTTGGTGCACAGGCTGGATGGGACGGAACAAGACGGAACATGACAGAACTACATTACTAATAGTTTGTCCTACGTTTGGCATGACTAAAACAGGATTGAACTAAAACTGTTAAAATTACCAAAATATCCTTAAAATATGATTTAAGGCTTTACTTTTGGCATAGGACTTGGACTTATGTACTAGTATGTGTACTTTTCGGCTTTGGCTTGATGCTCTATATTTCTATGTATATAATTTGGATTATTGTAACAATCATTTTTCTCATAATAATGCTTCATTTATATAGGGTGTCGATTTTCCGGGTGGGAGGGTGGCCTTCACCTCGGAAATGACCTTCCTTCCCGAGTCATCTGAGAAGCGGGTGCAATGTTATCGAGTTCTTGATGACAACGGCTATCCACTTTCATCTAAGCAATTTGAACATGTACGCATCATATCGACAATACTTTTCAAACTTGTCTCTCCGTTCAATTTACTTTTTGAATTATATAATATATATTTATATACGGTAAAACTAACCCACATACATTGTAAGGTGAGGCTTGAACCCGTGACCTTTAATGACTATTTGGCGTGTAAAAGTGTATTTCTACAATGTCTCTCTATATTGACTACTGATTTGTAGACGTATAAATCTTTAGGTGAGTAAGGAACTTGCGTTGAAGATGTATCGTGGCATGGTTACCCTTCAAACCATGGATACAACTTTGTATGAAGCACAGAGGCAAGGAAGACTGTCTTTCTATGTTACCTCCTACGGTGAAGAAGCCATCAACCTAGCATCAGCGGCCGCGCTTAGCTCCGATGACTTAATTTTGCCACAGGTGCCATCTCTATTGCTTTCTTCTTTTGATCTACTTGCACACCAAACATGGTATATAAAACAAGAATCTACTCTTCTCTAAAAAGACTTGCTTAAGTGCAACTCGACTAATTCCATGGATCCCGAAGAGAAACCCTCATGTAGTCGTCATGGGATTTGAATTACCCAAAATCTTATTGATTGAGTTGCCCCTTGGGATCGGCAATCTACTATTTTCGACCCAAGAAAATTGCCACTTTTATGGGATTTCTTTGTTTATCTTTATTAAAGGGTATTTAAGATATTTGTCCGTTTAATTAACATTACAGATACAACCTAGTTCTATCTACTTACTTTTGAAGAAGAATACCCCTTTCTATTCAATATGTCTATGGGGTAAAGAAAGGTTCGAAAATAGGTAACAAAAACTTTCGTTTGGTAACTTTATTAAAGTGAAGAAGAATGGACGTGTTTCTCTTCATCTTTTTTCCAATAAAGTATATAAAATCGATTAGGATTTAAGAAATATGGCCAGTGGCGGACCTATAGCCAAACCACTGGGGTCTGATGACACCAGTAAACTTTCAAAAACAATTAAAATCTTACCTTAATTTTTTTCAAACCCATATGTTTTATCTTATTTGACCCCATTGAAAATCAAGCCTCCTGACAAATTGAATGCCTCCAATCTTTTATACACCATTCATCAAGCTAGTAACCCCACTAACCCTTTTACCTAGGGCATTAGCTTTTAGTATTTTTTTAACCTTTAGTCTATTTATTATTTAATATTAAGTTAATTACTTATTTGTTGTTAATATAGCTATGTTATTTAGTTATTTATAAGTAATATATATATATATAATATAAAATCAATATTTTATCTTGATTTTGCTTATGTTATATGTACATGAAAGTATTAGATCTCAAAGAAACAAATAATATTTCACAAGGACCAACGAAAAAAAGTCTATGGAAACAACAGACGTAGGTTATTATGCCTTGGGATTAACTAGAGCAATTTGGTTAACTAAACTCTGACCCCAGTCGTTAAATTTTCTGGATTCGCCACTGAATATGGCCATCTGAAATGAGGAAAAAATGGAGCCTTTGCCTAAAGAAATGCGCTGAGAAAGGATAGATGTATAGAACTTTTTAACGAGATAATGCTAACATGTATTAATTATATATGGTGTAGTATCGGGAAGCAGGAGTGTTGTTATGGCGGGGTTTTACGTTACAAGAATTTGTTGATCAGTGCTTTGGTAACAAGAATGATTATGGGAAAGGCAGGCAGATGCCAATACATTACGGACCAAGAAGCATAATTACTTCACTGTCTCCTCTCCTATTGCGTGAGTTATATTATATATATACTGCTAGTTATGTAATATTTTGGTTTTATTAATTTCCTCTGTTTTTATTTATATTCATTACTATACAGGACACAACTTCCTCAAGCTGTTGGTGTTGCTTACTCACTAAAGATGGATAAAAAGGATGCATGTGTTGTCACCTATTTTGGTGATGGTAGTACAAGTGAGGTAGTAATTCTCTAAATCCCCCCATCTTCAAGTACAAGTAGGATAATTGTGAGTTTGGTCTTTACCTTGTTGGATCCTTACCTGTCCAAGATTTTTTTCGGACTGTGTTGATCAAGCTTTGAACCGGTCCGTGTGTAACTCGACTACTACTCCCCGTCTGTTCCAAAATAAAGGGAAAGTGGTCCTACTAGCCATACCAACCAACTCAATTGACTTTTTAGTCATTTTCTCTCATATTTTACCCAAATATTACTAGGTCCACTAATTTAGGTCTGTGATAAAATAAAATAAAAACATAAAAACTTGAGTCTACTTGATTTCCCTTTAGAAAAATGAAAAAACGGACCTTGTCCATTATTTTTATTTATTTATGAATGTAATCTTTTTTATGGTTTTTTTGTTAGGTCCGTAGAAAACGGACCTACCTGTTGATATTTAGGTAAAATAGTAGAAAGAGTGGCTAAAAAGTCAATTGGGTTGGTTGATGTGGCTAGTAGGGCCAATTTCCTAGAATAAGCCATCTCCTATGACTCTTAAAAGTCAAATTAATGAATTCAACTTGAAAAGTACAAAAGAGTTTGTGTTCTATCTTCAAAAAAGTAAGTTTGATGTTTAAATTTAAAATTTTTGGAAGGCAAATTCTATCCATAGGATTCTATATCACCCCCTTAGTAGGTGTATGTGAGTGTCTGGTGGGTCTAGAGTAGGAGGGGGTATAGATAATGTGAGTGAAAAATGAATAGGAGCCGAAGGGGTATACATATAGCAATACCCTTTTGGAATACGGGGTATTATTCTTTATTACAAATATATTACAACATGATTTGGATATTTAATTAACGTGGTGTTTAATTATTTTTGTAGGGAGATTTCCATGCTAGTTTGAACTTTGCAGCTGTTATGGAAGTCCCTGTTGTTTTCATATGCCGCAACAACGGATGGGCTATTAGCACTCCTATCACCGAACAATTTCGAAGTACTTTTTTTTTTCACTCAACTTGTTTAAAACTCTCCTTAATTCTTCTATATACAAATTTGCCTTTTTTATTTGTTTTTTAGTTAGGTCCGCAAAAAACGAACCTAAATTAACAGACGTGTTGATATTTGGAAAAAAAAACAAAAGAACTGATTTATACCCGTGTGAGACCAGTTCCAAAGTGTGGACCGCCTCAACAATTTCTTATTAAATCCATAACCTGCTGACTTGTTTTTAACATGCCACTAAACTTGTCGAAAGGTTATGTTGTCAGATAAAAATCTGTTCAAGGTCAATGGCCCAAATAGTCATTTTATAGGCCCTTCATTTTAATTAATATATGAATAATTCACTCTCTTTTATTGTTATTTTAATTATAAATCATGGATGTGTTCATGAAGGTTTAGGTGGAAAGAAAAATAACAATGAACGTTTGAGATGCTCTCTTCTATGAAGACATATATAGCATCAAGCATGTTTAATTAACCTATTGTACTGTTTTAAAAACGAGTACCCGTAACATTACTATTCAAAAACATTTACCATTTCGACTTGTATATATTTGTGCATGGCAGGTGACGGGATCGTTGTCAAGGGACAGGCCTATGGTATCCGGAGTATAAGAGTGGATGGAAATGACGCTCTTGCTATTTATAATGCAGTCCGTGTTGCTAGAGAAATGGCCATCAAGGAACAACGACCAATACTCATTGAGGTATTAACCTAAGCTCTTCCGATGTCATTATAAATTCAATCCAAACTTCACTAGCTCAACTGGCAAATAAAGGTTTACGACTTAAGGTTCTTGAGTCTGGTCAAAGCCACTGAGGCTGTTATCTTCAGGGGTCCCATGGGATTTTTCTGGTTGTTATATTCAAGGGTCCTAAAAAGGAAAAAAAAAAACTTAATTGCATCCATTCGTCAACCGTTTTCAACTAATTATATACCGTGTTTCTCATATTTTATGTATGGTGTAAAACATAAAGGCTCTCACATATAGAGTTGGGCACCACTCTACGTCCGATGATTCAACCAAGTATCGGCCTGTGGATGAAATCGAACACTGGAAAACAGCTCGAAACCCTGTTTCAATATTCAGAAAATGGGTCCAAAGAAAAGGGTGGTGGAGCAATGAAGAAGAATCCGAATTTCGAGCCAACATTAGAAAGCAGGTACCATAATCTACTTCTACTACCTTTTCTGCATTTCATTCATTGTTGCGTTGTATTGTACAACGCAACAAAGATATGGAATCATACCAACGCTTTAAAGTGAAGTAAACCATACCAAATGAACTCCGTAAATCTTATACTGAAGTAGTAGGGTATGGGTGGTACGGTAATGCAAATTGTTCCAATGATAATATACATAATAGATAATAATTTTAAACGATAAACACTTCTATAGAAACAAAATGGTCAATGAAATTGACAAACATAGAGGTAAATTACAGTTTTCGTCCCTATGGTTTGTTAAAAATTATGATTTCCGTCTCTATGATTTAGAAATTGCAGTTTTGGTCCTCATGGTTTGTAATTTATTGCTATTTTCGTCCTTATGATTTTAAATTTATTGTGGTTTTTTGGTCTTTGTGGTTTAAAATTCGTTACTATTTTAGTCCCTTGTACTTTAAAGGTAGGAATTATTTCATGGATGAAAATAGCAATAAAGTACAAATCACAGGGATCAAAATGGAAATTTCTAACCACAAGGACGAAAATCAAAATTTATAACAAATGATAGGGACTAAAATCGTAATTTACTCTAGAATAATTTTAAAGAATATGGCATAAGGCAATCATTGACATTTCTTAGTGAAGTGTTCGGCCCTTCTTGGTGTTATCGGTTGAGCTATGAACCATGAGTTATCGGTTTTAAACCAAGTTTTTTGAAATTATTGGTATTATAAACTTAAGTTTTATTAATTATTCGATTTAAGACCGTTACGGGCTATAAAAAGCCCATTTTGTCGGAATGAGTTTTTTAATATTGATTTTGACTCATGGGATGATTGTGTATATAGGTGATTGATGCAATTCAAATAGGTGAAAAAGTAGAGAAGCCTCCACTTGGAGACATGTTTAGTGATGTATATGAAGAAGTACCTTCAAATCTAATGGAGCAAGAGATAGTGGTCAGAAACACTGTAAAAAGACACCCACAAGACTATCCAACAAATATTCCCTTGTGACTTTTGAGGAAGATCTAAAAGAAGCCAATTTGAGCTTTGTAAGTTATGTAATTGTGAATGCTTCATTTGTGAATATGAATAACGTATTTTTTTAATAAAGGTTTTATTTATTTATTTATTTTGACCATCGAACACCATTTACCATAACGCAACTTAAACATCAACATTTTCACAAAATTCAAAGTTCTTTCATAAATACCCCCTATATATAACCATACATACCGGATACTCTTTTTTTTTTTAACGATTCACCTAGGTTTTGCCTCGACTATATCTTCGGCAAGTTGTGGACGTCTAAGACTAAATATGACCACATGATGCTAGCACATGGACTCCAATATAAGCAAACTAGGATATTTCATGGTCAAAGTCAATAAGTTAAAAAATATTTTGGTTAAAAAAGAGGGTTTATGTAATCCAAAAGCCAAAAATTAGAAGTCAAAAGTCAAATGTTTCTTACTTCTGAAAATCTCATTTTTCAGTTGTATAAAAAAATCATTTTAAAAGTGCTTTTATCTTTGCAAAACGCTTTTACTTTTACTTATTAGCCTTTTGAAAAACCAATAAGTTAATAAGTCATTTTCAAACACACTCCCTTAGACCATGAACATCCAATCCCCTTATTTCCATTGCCACATTAACATCACATCATTTTTCTCTTTCAACCCCCTCCTATCCTCCATTCCCCTAAACCCCACATCCATCCCACTCAACCATCCCATTTAAAAAACAAAAAGTTTTTTTTGAAAACAAAATCAACAGCTACAACCAGCCCAATTTGAGCGTGACCATGAACCAATTGGGTCGAACTAGCTGCAAGACCAGCCAGCCAGCAATGGTATGCGATCACCCTTAGTCCTTTTAAAGACCATCAACATCCAACCTCCTCATTTCCATTGACACATGAGTGTAACATCATTTTTTTCCTTCTAACCCCCTTCATCCCACTAAACCCCACGTCCATCCACATCAACCATCTCATCCAAATAACGAAAAACAACAAGCAAAAAGAAAAAGAAAAAGAAAAAAGAAAATCAATGGTGCTGGATAATCCGTTCAAATGATATTTCTAGATACAAGTCGTAATAAATGTTATGATGGACAATCTTCACCAAAATGTATCCAACTTTACCCTTATTCCTATTGTGTGTATCCAACTTAAAAAAGTGCTATTGCATGTACTAAAGTTTTAAAAAACTCTATTGTATGTAACCTTTTACCTAGAAACTTGTTGATGCTGATGTGTAACAAGTTTCTGCATACGTGGCGCATACGTGGCATTTGACTTTTGTTGACCGTGAAATTTTGACTTTAACTTGTTGGTCTTCATCTTCTTCATTTGAGTTCATCTTCTTCATTCTTCATTTGAGTTCATCTTCTTCATTTGACCTAGAAATTGCATTCTTCTTCTTCATTAAAGCAAAACCTACATGAATGAATGATTACCCAAAACAAAACCAAGCAAAACTCAGATGAATGAATGATTACCCAAAACAAAACGAAGGGGAAATCCACCGAATTCAATTTCGAGTTTGAATTCCAGATCTGGAAATTTGGAGATAATAATAATGGTTGACGTGAACCCTAATCGGAAAGATCTAAATTTGGGGGAAAACCCTAAATCCTAAATCGAAAAAACCCCAACTGGAGCATCGATTCACATCTGGGTTTTATGGAGCACCGATTCACATCGCATCTGTTCTCCTTAATAAAGCCCCAAATTGTGTTTGATGCATCTGGGTTTCGTTTGTTATCCTTAATAAAGCCCCAAATTGTGTTTGATGCATCTGGGTTTCGAATTCGATTTTGTGGATTTCGATTTAGGGTTTCAAATCTAGGTCTTATGTGATGCATTTGGGGTTCCAGATCTGTGGATTTCCATTTTTCAGATTTGTGGATTTTCATTCTAAGCTGTGCTTGAAAACATCAAATCCATGAGACGATTCTTATGAAATTTCATTTGTAACTTGACATCACTATGATTGGAGTTTGCTTTTTTAAATGAAAATGTTTTCAATTTGATTCTCGATCATGGAGGACTTGTTGATAAATGGAGGTCATGCTTTCAATTGTGTGTGCTTTGAAACCCTAAATTTTATGAACCCTAATATTGTTGAAGAAGATGAAGATGAATGGTATCCTACATGGCATCTGGTATCCCACATGGCATCCCACGTGGCATCCCATATGGCAACCAAGTAAGCAATTTTGAAAGAAGGTGACCGGTTAAGGGTTTAACAGGTAAAAGGTTACATACAATAGAGTTTTTTTAAAACTTTAATACATGCAATAGCACTTTTTTAAGTTGGAGACACACAATAGGAATAAGGGTAAAGTTGGATACATTTTGGTGAAGATTGTCCATGTTATGATATGCAAAATTTGCACTATATAGACAAATGGTTCAAACGAAAACACATTTGTCTTACAAGAATGCAAGAACACTTATACACCTCTAAATTATTTAACACGTAAATTTTTTGAATGAAACAGGGTACCCACCCTGCGGTTTGCGGTTCACAAAATCCTACTACCCGCCCTGCCCCGCCCTGTGAACACCCCTAAGTTACATCGATGATATGACAAAATGTGATAATAATGTGATCATGTTTTTAGAAGACTTTTTATATGTGATTTTGTTGTGATGATATCATAATTATGTATTTTTGCTATGATAACGATGTGATAATAAAAAACTAGTAATGATCACATCCACAATCAACGCTCTGTTTGTTCATCATGTTATTTTTTGCTATGATAATAATATAATGATTATTTGATACACAGTAATAAATACTTTTATTACTTGTACATGGTTTTTGGGATAAGAAAGTCAACAACATTACACACACACACACACACACACATATATATATATAGGGGAAGGTTCAAACGTGAAGCATGTCAATTTAAGAAAACATGAAGAGCAATCTCAGCCACTCATCTCGCGGTTAGGGTGGACATGATCACGGAGGATTGACGCGATTCATGGGAGGGTAGAGATTATTAAATGGGGGACCGGTCAAAGCCACCTTTGTTGACCGAGATGAGTGGTTGAGATTGCTCCTCGTGTTTTCTTAAAAAGTTATATTTTTCGTATGAACATCCCTCTATATATATATATATATATACGAAATCACATCAACGCATTAGTACGTAGCCTAGTGGTCGGTAACATTCTTGGGAGGGACAGTGGATGACATCTTAATTTATCTACCTGGGTTCGATTCGTGGGGTGAGCATGTGTCGATACCCTAGCCATGGGTCGACTTTCGGGTTGGTCCATGGTCGACAAGGATTAGTCGGGTGCCCAGTATGAATCCCGGATACCTCCTCGACTAAATTTTATAAAGGTAGTGATTACCTAGAGTGTCAAACCTTTGACGGTAGTAATAGTTGTAATAAAGTATTGTCTTACTAATAACGTGCACCCTTAGGACACTACCTTTCATTACTGAAACAATAAGGCTAGGAGTTGACCTTCCACGCTTGGATCGTTACCTTCCTACTATTAAAATCCCATCATACTCTTTGATCAAAATTCTCTTGACCTAGCGATTTTATAGCCTTCATGCATGGGTATGGATGGGTATAAATCATTTTACAAGTTTGAAAACTAATGCCTTCAATAACATGTTATGATACACGATTAGGTGTACATGACTCAACACCATGATATCCTCATAGAAAATATCAACGACCTCGAGGATTGGTCCCTCACGACAATGTTTAAAAAAAATTCAAATGACAAAAGACTATCCGTACATGGTAAGAATCTCTCGCCAATACTTACTTTACGACAAAAATAAATAAATCCCACTCCTAAAGGAGCATCCCTTAAGTCTTAAGTAAACTCACGAACCGACGAGCAACGAGTAAGTTTCCCAAGTGATCTTGCAACCACTGGGTTCTCTACCATGACGTATAAACTCTTGTATAACTTTCTAGCAACAACTGACAATAAAACGCCCGATTATAGCATGCTAAAAACGAAACATGGGTGACAACCCCTTTGTTTTAAAATAATTTATCTTTCGAAATAAATAGGATTTTGCAACCGTTTAATGCAAGGGTGAAGTTCGTAGGTAACCGTTTTTAAAGAACACAAATTCGCGATTGAGTTTTTTTTTTTTTTTTTTTGGAACAAAACATAATGCATGAATTTCAAATCTTGGTGAAGGCTACTCGCTCTATTTAGGCCATCCTCCGTACTCATTGCAACCCTACAATTAATGCCCTATTACTACACCAACGGTTGAACCGCTCATACACTAGGCTAGTTTAAGCTCTTTCCTCTACCAATATACTCGAAAGTCACTCTACATGGTTCCTACATTTTCTGACTTTGATGGGTAGCTCGCATAGACCAACAATTCCTAAGGTTTCTCAATATCAAACCACTTCACCTTATCTATCATAGTGATTCCTTCCCCAAAGAGTTCCTGCTTACCAAGACTATACTTAATTTACAAATTTCATGGTTCCTAACTGATCATCATAACGTGATCCAAATGAAAGACTCATAAGGTTTAGGAGTTACCCTTAACCAACTACTTTTCCTTGATTGATCCCAAAACATTTGAATATGAGTAGGAAAACTTTCATCACACGCTTTCTCTTAAAGGAATAGCAACAATAATAATAGTGTCAAAACAATTCTACATGACTTTACCCTATTTCAACCAATACAAGGTTAGACTTTTTCCGTACAAAAGTCTTTCCATGATCATCTTAACTAGGTAAGCACACACACGTACACATGAATTCACAATTACACTGGCCAGGTGTAATCACAAATTTATCGCACATGATAGTCCTTACCATCCTATAGATACCGACACTGACTGGTCCATCTTAAAGTTTCCAAATTCTCAGCTGACCTCTATTCAACAGTTTAAGTCTAGGTTCATAGTGACACCTAAATCCCTTAAACTATGGCTCTGATACCATTTGTAACGACCCAAAACTCAAAATAAAGAACTAAAAATAATAGGCACACTTTAGCAACTTTTATTGATAGATCAAACTGTAATCCAAGCCCAAACTGGCCTTTTACAAGTATTTCCTTAACAATCGCTCGCTAACTCAATTCGAACACATGGTCGTTCTACAATCAATGCGGAAGCTAACCTATTACAGCTGAGAATTTAACGGAAACTGAACTATTGCGGAATCACGGACATCACTCGACATCCTCTTGCTTTGTATTAGAACTTCCTTTACAAGATACATGCCTGAAAATTAGGGCTGGCAATCTGAGACACGAACCCGAAACCCGACCTGAACCGAACACGAAACGGGTCGACACGAACCCGATTCGAAATTAAAATGGGTATAAAATGGGTCGACACGAACATGACACAAAAAAAAATGGGTCGGGTTCAGGTAAAACCTGATTACCTGAAAATGACCCGATTAACCCGAATTATTAAATAAATATTTATCTAACTACTAAAATAAATATTACATCAAATTTTTAAATTTCTAAATTAACGTACTAAATTTATATTTTTAATTATTAATAAAGTGGTGGGAATTTTAAAATTTTGTTTTTTTTTTTCCGTTTTCTGTTTGAAAGAAAAAAAAGTGGGAATTAAATCCAAATATATTTTTTAAGTATTATTAAAGTGGTGGGAATTTGAAAATTTTGTTTTGTTTTCATTTTCAATTTGAAAGAATAAAAAAGTGCAAATTGAATCAAAATATATTTTTAAGTATTAGGCTGTGTTTGGCAAAAATAAGCTAGTTTATAAGCTAGTCCATCCAAACATGTACCAAAAGCTAGCTTTTTGAAATGCTACTTTGAGTAGTTTATGAGGAGCTTATTGTAGTTTTTTTCAATTATACCCCTGTTAATATTAATTATTAAATTCAAAGATACCCTTTTTGGTCATTTTACATACTCAGAAGCTAGTTTTTGCCAAACATAATTTGTTCATAAGCTAGCTTATCAGCTACTAGAAAGTTTATCAATCAACAGTTAGCTTATAAGCTACGCTTGCCAAACATAGCCTTAATAAAGTGGTGGGAATTTGAAAATTTTGTTTTGATTTTCAATTTGAAAGAAAAAAAGTGCGAATTGAATTTTTGGATTTGTTAGCTTAAAATATTTCTGTGCTCTTAAGTTTTAAAGTCTAAATATGTATGCATTTTTTTTCTTGAAATGGGTCAACCGGTCAAACCGAAACCCGACCCGAATACCCCCTCCCGTAAGAAAACTTGACACAGTTTTTTTCTCGGTAGTAAAATGGGTCGACACGAAACACGACCCGAACCGAACACGAATGGAAGTGACACGAAACGAACCTGACACGAAATGAATTTGGGTCAAATATGGGTCGACACGAAAGTAACACGAAAATGGTCGACCTGAAAGTAACACGACCCATTTAATCCGAACCTGATCTGAATTGCCAGCCCTACTGAAAATGTTTTTAAGTTTGAAAAGAGGGTGGGTTAGACCGAATGGTCTAGTGAATTCCCTTGAGAATATTTGGAAACCATTAACACTTTATAAGAGTTAAACACAAGTAAGAATCAACATTTTCAGAGTATATCACATGGTAAATTCATTTGTGAGTTCAAAACATTCATTTGACAATTCAAACCATAAAACAACAAGGTATGAGCTCAAGACCTTCATTTACTTTAGAGTTTGTAATTCAAGGTAGGACATTTTCCCCATCGCCTCCCATTCGCGATGAAACATAACCCACTCCAAAGGAGCACCCCTAGATCATACACACTCCTCCATGATCTATACATTCATTACCTTCCCAAGAGGCCCTACGACCTCAAGGTACTCTACCTTGAAGACTCGCTCAAAAACAATACTTAAAATCACATTCCATTTCTTAAATTATTCACAATCCAATTCATAGTGCCATCGAAATCATTTCATGAGTAAAACAAGCTTTAAAACGTTTAGTTTCACCAATCTTTCACAATCCAAGCATTTAGCATTTTCATAAACATTTAAGATGGAAACAAGTTTTAAAACATACAAACAATTTTATTTCACGTGACTAAAGATAGGGAACTCACCTCGCTTGCGACAACTCGCTAAAACTTATAACCGCTTAATTAGTCCAAACCGAAACCTGAATTAAACGTACATTTGAAGTGTTAAAACTTCTCAAAATACCTCTAATATTCTTCTATTAACTCCCTAAGGTGAACCCCTAAGCTGAAACTCGAGTCCGATGCAAAATGGAGAAAATCACAAAAATTAAAATGCTGAAACAGTGGCAAATGCGGGTTGGCCCGCGACTTCAACCCGCGGCTAACCCGCGGCAGTACCAAGTCTGCACGCGAGCGGGTTGCCCGGCGACCCAAACCCGCGCCAGAACCCGCATACCGGTGTGGTTCCTTTTCAACTCGATTTTCTTCCAATTTTCAAGATTTTCAAGATTTCCCAAGGTTTCAATCCTTAATCCAAGCATATAGATGATACGATTAAAGTCTAAACAATCCCCAAACATGATATTAACATCCATAAATCAAAATCCCAAGGATTAATTGATCTCATTTCCCCAAATCTAATAAATCTCATAAAATCCAATTAAATGGGTTTTGCCCAATAATTCCAATTAATTTCCATAACTATAAATCCAAAGAGGATTCTCATCATCAACATGAGTAGAGATGAAATGTAAACAATCCCAAATATCTTCAAACCAATAATTGGAGATTTAACCCAATACATCATGAATTAATTGAAGTTCATCCATTGAAGAGGATGACCCAATTTCCATGGAAACTTCAAAAACTCCTAAAAATAAACCCATTTCTATCAAGAACCTAGATTTTCAACCATAAAAAGATGAAGATGGAGAAGAGAGTAATAACCTACCTTCTCAAGAACACGAAGCTTCTTCCTTATCATAAATTCCACCAAATGTTTCTCCAAATCTCCATGAAACCTTTTTCTTTTTCTCCAAGATAAGCCTTCTTCATTTTTTCTCTCTCTCTCTCTCTAAAAGGAATCTAAGAATGGTGGTATGGTGGTGGGTGTGGGAGACCCCAAATAAGCTCACAAAATTTTCACTATAAGTCCTCCACGGTAGGATGCTTTTACAACACCACCCTTGCACTTATAAACCATTTTATTTTAACTCTTAAAAAAATGTGGGATGTTACACTAGGCCTCTGTATAATGACCAAATCAGCACCCCACAGTTTCTATGACGAGTTTACCCTCCCGAACCAATGTTAGTCACTCTGTTTGATCGAAGTTTAGTGCCTTAATTTTGATTGTTGTGATCTAGCTAGGGGCGCATTTCGCAATCCATACGGGTGTCATTAGCTTCCTCCATGTTTTTCTTTCTAAAATTCTGATATATTTGATAATATGATATCACTTAAAACGATTTCTGAAACTTGTTTATAACTATATTAATTCAAAGGCCTATTTATCTTCTGGAGATGTATTCACACACCAACTTAACATAAAATGGAAACAGATGATGAGATTAACTTTGAAAGTTAACGTTCAATAAAAATGGAAAAAAGTAAACAATGAGAAATTAAACGCCTATTAGGTCCCTCGATATGTTTTTAGGTTAATACCATCATTTCGAGGTATTTTCACTATGTTCGGGTATACCCGAATACTTGGCCGCCAAGAAAGTCACCCGTCGTTCCCGACTTCAATCCGCTTGAGGGTTCTTGGCGGGCTTTTGCTTTTTTTTTGGGCTAAATTTCAAATTAAAACAAATGGCTAATTAAGTTCATACATTTTTTAATTAGTCATAGAAAACATAGCCATTAAAACAAATGGTTAAGTTCATACATTTTTTAATAAGTCATAAGAAAACATGCATAGCTATTAAAACAAATGGCCTTTAAACTGCAATTTTGAAACAAGAAAACATACATAAAAACACCTGAACGATTTGAGACACATACTTAGAAAATACCAAAAGAAGAATCAATCAGATCCTTCCCCTTCCCCTTCCTCTTTGTTTTCTTCCTTCTCGTGCTCAGCCCGGCATTTGGTGACATGGTCGTTGATTTCCAGAGGAGAGTAACGCTTCTTGCAAAATAACATTTTTATTTTTTTTAAATCCGTCGGAAATCGGAAAAAAAAATATTTTTAATTTTTTTCAAAAATGAAAATATTTCCGGTGGAGTATAGTTAATTAAAATCCGCCGGAAATCCGTCGGAAAATGTTAATTAATTATAACAAATTAATAAATTAAAAAAAAAATAATTAGAATCCGTCGAAAATCCGCCGAAAAGTTAATTGATTTTTAGTTTTTTATTTTTATTTTTGAAATATTTATGGTGGATTTCCGACGGAAGTCAACTTTGTTTGACTAAATCAAGATCCGTCGGAAAATTTCAAGCGGATTCCGACGGATGTTAATTTAGTCAAACAAAGTTGACTTTCGTCGGAAATCCGCGAGAAATATTTTAAAAAAATCAATTAACTTTTTCGGCGGATTTCCGACTGATTCTAATTATTTTTTAAATCTTATTAATTCATTATAATTAATTAACATTTTCTGGAGGATTTTAATTGATTATACTCAGTTGGAAATATATTTAAAATATTTCTGGCGGATTTCCGGCAGATTTTAAGAAATTAATTAAAAAATATATTTTTTTAAAATCTGCCGAAAAAATTAAAGAATATTGCTAAAAAATAGAAATTTTTCTGGAGGATTATATAAAATTACTTAATTTTTTTAAATTTGTCGGAAAAATTAAAATATGAAAATTTTTGTTCAAACATGATACCATAAAATACTATAAAACTACACACCCAGATCGATGTCAACTGTGGTAGTTGATATACTAAGTTAATATATTAGAAAAGCATAAAATTGCTTCTCCAATAACTAAAATGTCATGACTATTTGTTTATATGGTAACTCTAACGCAACCATCGTAACAATTTACCTGATCATTTCATTTCAGCAACATCCACCCCCTTCCTCTTCCATTTTTTGCTCTTCATGTTCAGCCCCCGACACTTAACCTTATGCTGGTTGATTTCCAGAGGACCGTAATACTTGTGGCAGAAATGACACTCGAAGTTATCACTCTTCTTCGTATAAGCAATTTTATGGTTTCTAGTATATTAACTTAGTATATTAACTACCACAGTTGACATCGATCTGGGTGTGTAGTTTTCTAGTATTTTATGGTATCATGTTTGAACATAACTTTTCATATTTAAATTTGATCATTATGTTTAGGGTTAAGTACATAGGAGTGTATCGAACTTATCACGTTTATCATTGTATGTACTTAACTTTAAAACTTACCGATTAATGTATCGAACTTGCTAAAATTGCCATTGTATGTATTTCATTACAAGTTGGATACACTTTCGTGACAAGTTGGATACATTAAATGGTAGGTTTTTGATAAAGGTGGTTACATACAATGACAATTTTAGCAAGTTCGGTACATTAATCGGTAAGTTTTAAAGTTGATTACATACAATGATAAAACGTGACAAGTTCGATACACACCCATGTACTTAACCCTTATGTTTATTGCTGATTTGGGTGTGTAGGATTGCTTCCAAAATTTTAATATGCAATTCCAAACACGTAGCCACGTTTACGAGCTTATTTGGAGTTGGTATTCGTTTTCTAGCTTGATAAGGCTGATCGCGTTTGAAAACTTGAGAGCTTAGTTAATCTCCTATTTATGATTAGGATCCATTTAAAAAGATAATTTTTAAACCGGTGAAAATCTAATGAAAAAACACGTTAGAACTTATTAACTATTAAGATAGTAATTAACTTTTACGAAAAACATAATTTAGTAAGTACTAACAGAACACTACTTCATCTTCCTTGCTACTAAGTACCAACAGAACCTTTCCCACACATTCATCAATGGCGAAAGACGGGAAAAAGGGAAAACGTGGAAACAAACCCAATTTCGCAATCCATACGGGTGTCATTAGCTTCCTCCAAGATTTTTCTTTCTAAAATTCCGATATATTTGATAATATGATATCACTTAAAATGATTTCTGAAACTTGTTTATAACTATATTAATTCAAAGGCCTATTTATCTTCTGGAGATGTATTCACACACCAACTTAACATAAAATGGAAACAGATGATGAGATTAACTTTGAAAGTTAACGTTCAATAAAAATGGAAAAAAGTAAACAATGAGAAACTAAACGCCTATTAGGTCCCTCGATATGTTTTTAGGTTAATACCATCATTTCGATGTATTTTCACTATGTTCGGGTATACCCGAATACTTGGCCGCCAAGAAAGTCACCCGTCGTTCTCGACTTCAAAGCTCTTGAGGGTTCTTGGCAGGCTTTTGCTTTTTTTTTTGGGCTAAATTTCAAATTAAAACAAATGGTTAATTAAGTTCATACATCTTTTAATTAGTCATAAGAAAACATAGCCATTAAAACAAATAGCTAAGTTCATACATTTTTTAATAAGTCATAAGAAAACATGCATAGCTATTAAAACAAATGGCCTTTAAACTGCAATTTTGAAACAAGAAAACATACATAAAAACACCTGAACGATTTGAGACATATACTTAGAAAATACCAAAAGAAGAATCAATCAGATCCTTCCCCTTCCCCTTCCTCTTTGTTTTCTTCCTTGTCGTGCTCAGCCCGGCATTTGGTGACATGATCGTTGATTTCCAGAGGAGGGTAACGCTTCTTGCAAAAATAACATTTTTATTTTTTTAAAATCCGTCGGAAATCGGGAAAAAAGTACTTTTAATTTTTTTCAAAAATAAATATATTTCCGGCGGAGTATAGTTAATTAAAATCCGCCGGAAATCCGTCTGAAAATGTTAATTAATTATAATGAATTAATAAATTAAAAAAATAATTAGAATCCGTCGAAAATCCGTCGAAAAGTTAATTGATTTTTAGTTTTTTTTTTATTTTTGAAATATTTCTTGCGGATTTCCGACGGAAGTCAACTTTGTTTGACTAAATTAACATCCATCGGAAAATTTCAAGCGGATTCCGACGGATGTTAATTTAGTCAAATAAAGTTGACTTTCGTCGGAAATCCGCCAGAAATATTTCAAAAAAAATCAATTAACTTTTTCGGCGGATTTCCGGCTGATTCTAATTATTTTTTAAATCTTATTAATTCATTATAATTAATTAACATTTTCTGGAGGATTTTAATTAATTATACTCTGCTGGAAATATATTTAAAGTATTTCTAGCGGATTTCCGGCAGATTTTAAGAAATTAATTAAAAAAATTAATGAATATTGCTAAAAAATAGAAATATTTCTGGAGGATTTTATGAAATTAGTTAATTTTTTTAAATTCGTCGGAAAAATTAAAATTATTAAAATTTTTGTTCAAACATGATACCATAAAATACTAGAAAACTAAACACCCAGATCGATGTCAACTGTGGTAGTTGATATACTAAGTTAATATATTAGAAAAGCATAAAATTTCTTCTCCAATAACTAAAATGTCATGACTATTTATTTATATGGTAACTCTAAAGCAACCATCGTAACAATTTACCTGATCTTTTCATTTCAGCAACATCCACCCCCTTCCTCTTCCATTTTTTGCTCTTCATGTTCAGCCCGACACTTAACCTTATGCTGGTTGATTTCGAGAGGACCGTAATACTTGTGGCAGAAATGACACTCGAAGTTATCACTCTTCTTCGTCCCATATATATAACCCACCACTTTATCTCCATTGGGTTTGTTTCCATGTTTTCCCTTTTTCCCGTCTTTCGCCATTGATGAATGTGTGGGAAAGGTTCTGTTGGTACTTAGTAGCTAGGAAGATGAAGTAGTGTTCTGTTAGTACTTACTAAATTATGTTTTTCGTAAAAGTTAATTACTATCTTAATAGTTAATAAGTTCTAACGTGTTTTTTCATTAGATTTTCACCGGTTTAAAAATTATCTTTTTAAATGGATCCTAATCATAAATAGGAGATTAACTAAGCTCTCAAGTTCTCAAATGTGATCAACCTTATCAAACTAGAAAACAAATACCAACTCCAAATAAGCTCGCAAACGTGGCTACGTGTTTGAATTGCATATTAAAATTTTGGAAGCAATCCTACACACCCAGATCAGCAATAAACATAAGGGTTAAGTACATGAGTGTGTATCGAGCTTGTCACGTTTTATCATTGTATGTAATCAACTTTAAAACTTACCGATTAATGTACCGAACTTGCTAAAATTGTCATTGTATGTATCCACCTTTATCAAAAACCTACCATTTAATGTATCCAACTTGTCACGAAAGTGTATCCAACTTGTTATGAAATACATACAATGACAATTTTAGCAAGTTCGATACATTAATTGGTAAGTTTTAAAGTTAAGTACATACAATGATAAAACGTGATAAGTTCGATACACTCCTATGTACTTAACCCTAAACATAATGATCAAATTTAAATATGAAAATTTATGTTCAAACATGATACCATAAAATACTAGAAAACTACACACCCAGATCGATGTCAACTGTGGTAGTTAATATACTAGAAAACCATAAAATTGCTTATCCAATTTATTTTACCCGTATCACTCTTCTTCGTCCCCGTATAACCCACCACTTTATCTCCATTGGGTTTGTTTCCACGTTTTCCCTTTTTCCTGTCTTTTGCCATTAATGAATGTGTGGGAAAGGTTCTGTTGGTACTTAGTAGCAAGGGAGATGAAGTAGTGTTCTGTTAGTACTTACTAAATTATGGTTTTCGTAAAAGTTAATTACTATCTTAATAGTTAATAAGTTCTAACGTGTTTTTTTCATTAGGTTTTCACCGGTTTAAAAATATATCTTTTAATTGGATCCTAATCATAAATAGGAGATTAACTAAGCTCTCAAGTTCTTAAATGTGATCAGCCTTAAACTAGAAAACAAATACCAACTCCAAATAAGCTCGCAAACGTGGCTACACGTATGTGGTTATATTTAAACGACTACGTATATAGAAATGGGTATGAATGATAGTACATGCAATTTTAGTTGATGAAGAAGATACCTGATACATATTGTGTATGTACATGTATACATTTGGAAATGATAATAACCTTCCATGAAGATATCAACATTTTGTCACAAAAATTAATTGACAAGAACCTAATACTTATAACAACTTAGATAATGATTATGTAATGTCACACAACACCTGTAGCCATCACTCAACATTAGTAATGGGAGCATAAAGAATGGTCCCGTCGGCCTCTTCAAAATGTATCCAACTATCCCCAATATACTATTGTGCGTATCAACCTAAAAAAATTTCTTTTGTATATATCAAACTTTATTTTTGAGTCTATTATGTGTATTTTTGAGTCTATTATGTGTATACAACTATCCCCAATATACTATTGTGTGTATCAAAAATACATATAATAGACTAAAAAATAAAGTTTGATATATACAAAAGAAATTTTTTTAGGTGGATACATACAATAGTATATTAGGGATAGTTAGATACATTTTGAAGACTAATCCTTACAAAATATCCACCCTAACTTTTTTTGTTTGGATCATATAGCATATTGACACGTAAAACCACCATCTCATCGTGATCGCGAACCCCCAAACCTGAACCAACCAATCAAACCAACTAGGAGGCGATGGTGCACGCGTACCCGCTGGTTGGACCAGTGCTGACAAGGCGCTTACAAGCGGGATGGATGCTCATGGTCTTAGGCTATGCACACCGGCACAGCAGGCAAGCGCGGGTTGAACCCGTCGGGCCCGGCGGGTTGGGTGTTTCGTTTTAGAGCCCGGCGGGCTAGGAGTGAATCGGGTCGAGCATGCCTTTGCCAACGGCTAGCTCAAACGGTCAATTTTTTTCTTTATTTTTTCAATTCATTTATATATATATATATATATCATTCATTTACACACTTTCATCTCATTTTTTCTCCATTTCTACTCTTCTCCATCACACTTTCATCTTAATATACACCACTATTCTCTTCTACATACATCCACAATGGCACAACCCGAATATTGGAACGATTCATCATCCACGAATACCGACGAAGAATGGGAACAAGATGCGCAACTGTTTGCTATGTTCGTTCAACAAGCAACCGCATCATCATCGATTCCTCGTTCGAGGGCCCTTAACATAGACAGGGGTCGGGTAGAAGGTAACGCAAGGCTAATCGCGGACTACTTTTGCGATTACCTGACGTACCCGGATGACATGTTCAAGCGACGTTTTACGACGAGGAAAGATCTATTCATACGAATAGTGAATGGTTTAAGCACACGGTACCAATATTTCCAACAACATTACGACGCTGCGGGGTGCCCAGGTTTTTCTCCATTACAAAAGTGTACGGCGGCAATTCGGCAACTGGCATACGGAATAACCGGCGACATATTTGATGAGTACGTCCGCATGGGAGCGTCAACGACACGCGATTGCCTAAACAACTTCTGCTTGGGAATTATACAACTGTAGGGAAAATTATATTTATGCAAGACGACTTACGAAGATATTCAGCAGTTGTATGCCGCGCATGAAGAGCGTCACGGATTTTCCAGCATGCTCGGTAGCCTTGACTGCATGCATTGGGAATGGGCGAATTGCTCGGTTGCATGGCAAGGTCAAATACCATCGAGGCGATAAACCGCATCCGTCAGTCATTTTAAAAGCGGTGGCCTCCCAAGACGCATGGACTTGGCACGCATTCTTTGGTTGTGCCAGTGCCATGAACGACCTAAACGTGCTCAATCATTCGCCCCTCTTTGAAGACGTGTATGACGGAAAAGCACCCGATCGAACTTTTCAAGTAAATAAGGCCACCTACAAGCACGGATATTATCTCGGGGATGGGATATATCCAGAATGGGCTACTTTTGTCAAAGTGTTTTCGTATCCGGAAGACGCTAAACGAATTAAGTTTAAGGGGGCGCAAGAATCGGCACGTAAAGATATCGAACGAGCTTTCGGCATCCTCCAAAAACGTTGGAATATAGTCAAACAACCGGCTCGCGTAATGGGGATACCTACGATGAGCAACATTATGTACGCGTGTATCATATTACACAATATGATAATCGAAAACAAAAACAAGGCCATTTGTGTTGTCCCGCACTATCTTCCGGATCCACCGAACCCACAACTCACTGAGGAGCAACGTATGGCGAATCTTCTCGAAGTGAGAAACTCAACTATTCACCATAATCTTCGGGCGGATTTGGTGGAACATATTTGGAATCTCGATATTGATTTGTAATTATTTTTATTAATGTTATGTAATTTTTTTAATATTATGTTTATTTAATTTTTTTAACAATATTATTTATTTAATTATATTATTTATTTATATAAAATAAATGAAATAAATTAAAAAGTGAGAGGGTTGGGAGGGTTGGGTAAGAATTGGAAATGTTTGTAGAGGGTTATAGGAGGGTAAAGAGAAGGTTGGGAAAAAGCTGATGTGGCAGCTGATGTGGCAGCTGATGTGACATTAAAAAGTGAAATGTTTGAGAGGGTTGGGAAATATGGATGTACATAGCCTTACAGGCTTGTCAAGTTTAAGGGTTGTTTTGGTTGATTTTTCTTAAATGAATAAAATTGTTTGTAGAAATTAATACTTTTTTGTACATATCAAAAATGTTGTTAGTTGATTGAAATTTTTTAGCTACAGTCAGTAATTGACCTGGCAAACGTGTCGTGTCGGGTTCAAAGTTAAACAGGTTGAAAATGTTTGACCCTAACCCGACCTGTTTAATAAACGGGTCAGAAATCCCAACCCTAACCCGACCCGTTTAATAAACGGATTGATCTGTTTAACCCGTTTAACATTTGTAAAAATAAAAATAAATCATTCACAAAAGTTTAGAAATCCAAATTTCATAATTCAAACTTACAAAATTGAACCAAATTCATTAACATTATTATACTAAAAATCCAAATTAATCGTAAATTAGTAAAAAAGTGAAAATAAAACTTTATATATATACACAAACACATACACATATATGTATGAACGGGTTAGTCGGGTCATTTTCGAGTTGATATGTTTGACCCTGACCTTGCCCGTTTAATTTTCGTGTCGTGTCGTGTCAACTCGTTTACTTAAACGGGTTGAAATTTGTTACCCAAACCCGTTTATTTCGTGTCGAGTTTGTGTCGGGTTAGCATGTCGTGTCAGTTTTTGCCAGGTCTAGTCAGTAAGCATGTTTCATCTTCACCAAAAAATTCCCACAAAATTTGCAAGTTCCACTTTCATAACTATTTCATTCATCGTAGACTTGTGAAATTCTTCCAGAGGAAGAAGAACATAATATGCTTTTTTTCTTCTTCGAAGATTGTCTGGGTCAAAGCCCGACTAATCCATAAGGGGTTAAACATGGCCTGTTTAAATGTCCCCAAGCATGCCGATGAGAAGACTCGTGACGCTATGAACACCAAACGATAACCAATCCGTCACAGCACTGGAAGACATGGTTTATGCTTTTGTGTTCGTCATTTAGTGGATCACCATCATCGGATTTGGGCGGTCAGCTGAATATGCTCAGCATTTCCCCCAAAATATACCTCGAATCTACTTTTGCCATTTTCGTACATAATCATAAACAAACATCAAACCATGAAGAACTGCCATTGGTTATCGTTTTGCCTTTACCCTAGATAGCAATATGATTGGGCGTTTTCAAACCACCATGAAAGAAGATTTGAAGCCTTTTTGACCTATTTATTTGTTCCTATGAGGACTGCTACTTTTTCAGTAGAACATTGTTGCCTAGGGTTGAAAGTAAGATTAATAACATCATTTGAGAGATGGGTGGTAGTGTGGTTGTGGCTTTTGATGCTACAAAAGATCATCGAAATAATGCCGATTATTTCGACCACATTATTCGTGGTATGATGTCTAGGGTTGGCATGCTCAATAGGGGAGATTCAATCTTGGTGTTTGGTGTTTTGCATAAAGTTTCACATCCTTGTAAGTGTTTATGAGAATTGCCATTGAGATTATTTTTGAATGACATATAACTCACGCACATGTCCCAACACGAAGTTTGACGAGGTGTCAGGGATCCATACGGGCACCCGAGTAATGCTCAATGACCATGGACCGACCCGAAAGCCGACCCATGGTCAGGGTAGTGCCACATGCTCACCCCATGAAATGAACCCGGGTACACAGAGACGCCATCCACTAGGCTACTACTGCTTTGATGCCATTGAGACTTTTGCTTAATGCTTCCTTATAACTTGAATTGAAACACATTGTGATGTTGATTTTGATGTTCTGTGACGTAGTTATGTGTATTGCCTAGTTAGTTTTAGATGCTTTGCTAAACTTGCCCCCATCATAAGCAATTTAACATTCATTTTACTGTAACTACTTTGAATAATCTGTTTATGGCAATTGAGATAAATATTCCCTAGGCAGATGCTAAGCTCCTAGATGTTAAGTTGGATTCAGTTGTGTGAAAATCTCGTTTTTAAGTTTTCATTGTAGACATTTGGCTCTTGTTGTTCTCATATTCTTCCAATGCAATTGAATCCACAACCTCTTAATTCCTAAACTGTGGGCTTATATCAGCAGGCAATGATAAATTTGATTAAAATTTAAGTGTGTTAAGTTGGTAAGTAAATGGTGTAATGTGAAAGCTAAGTACAAGGGTTAACAGTATCGTGTATTTAGGTGTCGACAGTTCTTGAAACTCGGAGTACTGTCTGGTTATTGTTACGGATTAAATTGTCTTTGAGAATTTTCAAGACTTATGTTTTACAAGTCATTCACATGTAAACATGTTAGGGAAGCTAGTAGTTGCGGAACTGAATGGCAGACCATGTTAGACAGGATACCAAATAGGCCAAAGTTGGGACCTAGTGGTTAAAAACTGAGAGAGGGAAGATTGCAGTGGTTTAGAAACATTCATAGTAGATTGATGCCAGCGCCAATGAGGATAGTAGAAAATCTTAAACATTTTTGAGGATATGAAGTTTGGTAGGAGTACTTTGGAAAGTAAGACTAAAGTAGTGGAATAGGTGTACGATTCTTTCTTGAAGTGACAAAGTTCTTTATTTATTTCAGATATGAACTAGTGTGGATGGGAAGAAGGTAATACTAAAGTAGAGGGTGTGATATGGGGAGGGTTACAGAGCTAATGGATAGGTTTTCATAGTTTAGATGAAAGTTGGCGGGATGTGTGCTTTTTGCTGCATTCCCTGTGTTTCAGTGTACCTTATATGGTTTATGTTTCAATGTGCCTCTCTCTCCTTTCCTTCTTATTTGTAGCTTACTTTGACTAGTTTTAGTTCATATTTTCTATTCGCTTACGTTTTTGCACAAGCCAAGGGTGTTTATGGAAACAACCACTTTACTCTTTCGGGTAGAGGTTAGGCCTAGGTAAATCCCACCCAGTCTTATTTATGAGTGGAATCCACTAGGTTTGTCCATCTGTTCTAAGAGTCTACTTAAGAGTTTAAAAGGAATCTTTTTGTAACAAAAATATAGAAGGAATCCAAAGACAACTTTTTGGACATAATGACTCGTCATTTAATACAAAATAGCATAATGGCACTTCACCGGATCTTTGATAGTGGATGATAGTTAAGAACATCAAGTTTTTCTTGAGAAAGAATTGAAATAGGACCCTACTTTGGACCAAGAAAAGCCATAAATGGACCTTTTTATGGGAGGGAAGGAATAATTATATTTCTTTTTTCAGTTGGTTACCAAATGCAGATTGAGGATGCAAACATTCATGCCATGGAAGAAGATGTTTCAAAGAAACTTGATATGTACGTCAAAATGCTTCAAAGAAGTGCTGAAGACTGCAAACACAAAGGGGTAACAGTTCTTCTTTGTTACATTAACAAGTACCATATATTGGGGTGTTGAATAGATGATAAATGTGGACAACTTCTTGCTGTCTTGCGTCAGGTCAAGGACAATAGAAAGCTGCCGATGTTGTTGAAAATTATGCAAATTAGAAAAAGATAACAAAGAGCTCTTAATTTCGAGATGATATAATTGTAGTATTAAACTTCTTACCAAACTTATTAGAATTTAGTGGCATGATTTACAACTTAGAAACTTAAAAGTAGATTTTTAACATGAAAGATTTATTCATTATCTATTTTGTTAAATTCTTCATTCTCATTTTGGGGGCACATTTCAGTGACGTGACAGTAGATCTAGATGAGACCCATAAAATGGAGGAAACTTGCTAAAGTTGCTAAACAAATGTTGTCTATGACTTTGTAGTAACCTGCTATCATGTGTCACATCAAATTAAGAAAGAGTTAAATGGATAACTGTCTCTTATGTGTTCAACTGAAATGATTATCAGGAACTCATTTGATAGCGGCAGTTAGATCCAATGAATTATTTAGGTGCTTCCTAGTATCGTGCTTCTAATATTTTTGCATGATGTTTCTTGTAATCCTTATGCTCGTACAAGTTCCTATGGAAGTTAATGTCACTTGCAGAGTCTTCCCATGCAATATCTTTTAGCCGTAGGAGATATAAAACGATGTTAAAGTTTTATATTCTTAGGATTGGCAAATATTGCAGGATAAGAGGGTTAATAAAACATTTTATTCAGAAAACATGTTTCCTTCTTTCCTACATCTTCCTTAGCACATGATTATTTAAATATAATGTCTTCAACAAACAGTTGACTTTTTTGTTTTCTCTTGCTTATGTGGTATAGGTTGACATAGAAGTCAAGATCACATGTGGCACTCCTCTTAGAAAGGTTATCCAACAAGAGGCTACAACTTGTAGTGCTACATGGCTCGTTCCTGATAGGTGAGATCGTTTAGAACAACTTTTCAAAAGCTCATTTTTCATAATGCAACTAACACAGAGAGGAGAGAGAGAGAGAGAGAGAGAGAGAGAGAGAGAGAGGGAGGGAGGGAGGGAGGGAGAGGGAGAGGGAGAGGGACTCTTAATCATTTTGCACACAATCATTCATTTTTAACAAATAACCGTGAAGTCTTGAGCCAACTCTCGGTTTTAAATATTCAACTACGTTTGTTGATTATTTTAGAGTTACATGACTTTATCTAATTCATTCATGATTCACAGGAACAACAAGTATAGTTACTTATGTATTTACTTATTTTGGGTATTTAGTTTCAGCACCTGGTACGGTACCTGCAACCTCTTGTGCAAACCAACAATTAGGATAATTTTTAAAAATTGGTATGAAATTTAACAAGATAATTATTGATGCATTCTTTGCATATATACTGAAAGTTGAATAGCAACAAAAAACCATATTTGGGACCAACGTTACAACTTAAAATTAGAACACCTCAAATATAGAAATAGTGCTTGGAGTCAATTTGTATTATAAAGATGTAAAGAATGGTCATATACTGAAATTGGATTGAGAAATCAAGGTAGTTAAATAAAAATTTACACTGTAAATATAAATATAGAATTTTTAACATTGAATTCACTGCTAACGGCTACTTGAGGCAAATAATGGCAGATGTGGTACCTAGTTTACTGGTGCCAGGGTATAGTTGCCATATTACAAAAATATTTTAAAATTTAGGGTATTATTAATGATCAAATATGTACACCAAGATATTAGTCTAGTACTACACTTGCAGCTTTGTCAACTCGCTGTCAGAAACTCGGAATAGAATCATGGAAAACGTTGTCAACAAGATCTTGGTAGTCAATTTCAGCTTGTGTCTTGTTTGTCTACTTCTCATATAAAATTTTCTATACCATAAAAGTGTTGCAAGCATGGTACGCTTATTCGGTCTTCAACTCCTTTTAAATATTTTAATTATTGTGGAATGGCAGGCACCTAAGAAGAGATATGCAGTTTTACCAAGGCCATACTATTTGCAAGCTTGCTGTCATGTTGGATGACTTGACAATGAAGCCTGTGGAAACTGATCCTGCTAGCTGCATAGATGATGATACAGAAGTTAAGGTGATTCTTTTCAGGTCAAAGCCTGTTTTGCACTCTACTCCCCAAGAAAACGAAAATGTGGAACGATCGATTTTCTCTGGCAGCAGATACTTTGCACCATTTGGTTCCTTAGACATCCTTGAGATGCCCTTGAAGAAAAATTTCTCATCGTTTATGCATAAGTCGGACATAATACCGTATCAACTGATTTGATTGTCGCCAAAACAATGCAAGACACATCAGGTCTGTAACTTAGTTTTTTGAATTAAAAAAATTGCTCATATTTATGTAGTTGTGTTGAAATTTCGACCCTAGCCTACTACCTGATGATTCATCGTCACTCATCATCTGCTAAAGTTTTATTTTTAAGACACATTTGCTAACTCTAGAGTACTTGATTCTCATTCCATATAATGGCATGAAGGTGTTCTCTTGAACTACATATGCACATGTTCATCAAAAGTCTGAAACAAATGTCAGCTGTTGATTGTGTGGGTGCCAGCAAAATCATATAAAAGTCGTGTCCAAAGTCGCCTGTGTGGCTTTTTTCGAAAGTTAATGCAAAATCATATGTGATTTTGTTGGTTCTTGTGTTCTTTTTAATTAAGTATTGTTCTCTTTTGAAGCCGATTTTATAAATATATATATATATATATATTGTGATTGAAAAAAGTGTGTAATTCTTTTAGTAATTTAGTATTATATATAGTATATAAATGTGTATAAATTTGTGTAGTGTGTATATATACATATTTTGGTATATATATATATATATAGGTGGGTTCATATAAGAACTCTAACTATTTAAGAAAACAAGAAAAACTTCGTCAACGTACAAAATCATATATGATTCACGCGACTTTGCCCACGTTTTTAAGTCACGCCGAAAGTTTCTTCAGTCCAATTTTTTTTTTCCGTAGTATAAAATCACATGCGATTTTGCACATGAACTAAGTTTTTCTTGTCTTCTTAAATAGTTAGCGTTTTCTTTTGAACCCTTCTCTCTATATATTTCTGCCTTTTAAGCCTTGCCTTGTCAAGGGAAAACGTTCAAGGCCCGATTCTGTCTTTTAAAACCCCATATCGTTGGGCATTATCATCTCCTCTATCTCCTTCTCATAACCTTTTGATGTCTTAACAGTTGGCATCTCTGGAGGTGGAAGTAAGTCCGGTGATCCCTTACTTTTTTTTTTGGAAGAGGTATCCCAGACCACATTGGGCCCAGACTAATCCTCGGCAATTTTGGGCCGAAGCCCGACTGCTAAAGCATGTAGCCCGGGGTCGAAGCCCCCGTACCTCCAGAATGCGTCCCCCAAGGAGCGAACTCGGGTTCACCACTATGTAGTGCCCAAGCCTTACCACTAGGCTAACACTCCTTTGGTCCGGTGATCCCTTACTTACCGTTGGAAAAGAACAAAAAAGTTCTACGATAAAGAGATCCTCTAATCCACTCGTTATTTGCACCGTTTGTGGGATGACAACAAAGTTGTATATCAAAGAATCCATGAGATACACTTACTCGGAGATACATTTTGCCACAAGTTCTTTTTCAGATGAAAACTTGTTAGGAGAAGGAGGTTTTGGTGAAGTATACAAGGGTCAGCTGAATGATGGGCAAATCATTGCTGCTAAGGTGCGGAAAGCAGCAAGTGTACAAGGGTTTGCTGAATTTCATTCCGAGATTTATGTTCTAAGTTTTGCACGCCATAGAAACATAGTGATACTGTTGGGTTATTGCTGTAAGGATGATGTTAACATATTGGTGTATGAATATATCTGCAATCGATCACTTGAGTGGCATCTTTTCGGTAAGCAACGTATTTGGTTGGTTTCTTAAAGCCACCCCCACATTAAGGCACTGTTTGGTAAAAATAAGCTAGCTTATAAGTCAGGTACATGTTTGGATGGACCATAAGCTAGCTTATAAGCTATAAGCTAGCTTTTTGAAAAGCTACTCTCACTAGCGTTTTGGTGACTTATAGGACTTATTATTTTTTTATTCCAGATATACCCCTGCTAAGTTTCACACTAACAATTTTTAAACATGCCTTTTTTTGTCATTTTATAGTCATACGCTACCTTATCAGCTAGTTTTTGCCAAACGCAACTTATTCATCAGCTAGCTTATCCGTCACCAGCTACCTTATCAGCTAGTTTGCCAAACATAGTCAACAGATCATTTACCTATTTGCTATAATTGAATGTTTTTCCTGAACGAATTCCAGTTAATATCCCCATTTTCATATTTACCTTATGGTGTCACTCTTTTTTTTGTCCCTTTTTGAGGGTGGTGGTGGTGATCAATTTTTCAGATAAAGAAGCAAATATTCTTGAGTGGCAACATCGATATTCAGTTGCTATTGGAACGGCAAAAGGATTACGGTTTCTCCATGAGGAGTGTCGCGGTAGTCCTATCATTCATCGGGATCTTCGACCAAGCAATATACTGCTCACTCATGACTTTGTGCCAATGGTATTCTTTCCTCTTTTATCTAATTTGATGGTATCATGTTCCATGAAAGGCGTCATTTGTTTTTTAAGAGGTCTGAAGTCTAAAGTCTGATTTCACATCTAAAAATAAGAAAATTATATCATTTATAAAAGTTTAAGAAAATTGTTTTATAATTTAACTTATTTATATATTTACTTTATTTATATCATTTATAGTTATTATATGAATATGATACATCAAAAATCATCGAACAACTTTTAGCGTCAACTTGTGCAGTACTGTCCTATCAAGTCCTAGTCATACCAAACACTAGACACGCAATTTGTCTTGTCTTGTCGTGTTCAGTCCTACTCTCTTGTCTTGTGCGGTTCTATCCAGTTATGTCTTGTCCAGTGCAGTCTAATCATGTCTGCGTACAAAACGCTACCTACATGTCCCACAAACTACGATAAAAGGATAACAAACACTACTAATTATGGATAAGGCAAGTGGAAAGACCCTCCATGGAGTGTGGGAAAGCTCAGATCATGATTCTTATAGAAATTTTTTTTTTAAAGATCTATCTTTGGCAAGGTCAATTGAAGCAGATAGTGAATAGAGGCTGCAGCAGGAAAGGAAACAGTATTTAGAATTTGATACAGTTTGAACAAAACTAAACGTTAGCCTTAAGAAGATTTTTCGAGGTTTAGACAACGATGTAATACGATTAACTGAGTTACAATTATCATACATATGTTGTATCATATGTGGATACACATGGTAGGAACAGTGGGCATGAGACTGATACAAAAACAAAATCATCAGATAATATTCATCTTCTAACGTTGAGCTCTGTGAAAGTTGTATGTCTTGATTAACCTTCGATATAATGATGTTTGTTTGTAATGGAAGTGTGTTTTGGACACAGCTAGGTGACTTTGGTCTTGCGAAGTGGAAGATGAATGATTCCCCTATCCATACAAGAATACTGGCACGTTGGGGTAAGAAAATATAAAGGTTTTTTCTTCTTTCTTGTGGTTGGAAATGGAAAATAAACTTGGATTTTGAGTCTTACCTTTTTCTTTTGTATATATATAAAAAATAAGGAAAAGCATTGTTTGTCATTTTTGTGCAGTTATGTTGCTCCAGAGTATGTGGAGAACGGTGTGGTCTCTGTGAAAATAGATGTTTATGCGTTTGGCATTGTTCTTATACAATTAATATCAGGACGCAAAGCTGTTAGCGATGGCCACCATCAATCCTCAGACAATGGGTACGCATGTGTTTATAGGGGAAAAATCAAATGGGGTCAGGTTTAGGGAAAACTGTAAAAAATGAAAATGTAAGGAACACCCTAGCAACCGTTTATCTGGACGGTATGCATATGTGTATTCAAGTAATTTGTAACATGCACACATGGATAAAAACCTAATACTTCATTACTTGTATGCATATGTGCATATAGTCTAGTTGGACGGTTGTAGGGTGTCCATTGGTTTTTCATATTTTTGAGGTTTTTCCTTGGACCCCCTCTAACCAAACGAGAACCGCAAAAGGTTGAGAACAATGAAAATCAATAATCATGAAACGCGATGTTGTTTCACATTGTAATTACTTTCACCTCATTATGAAACAACGTTGCAGCTGTCAAATGCATTGTTTCATCCATGAGGAATGGTCCCCAACCCTCCCAATCTTTCACATTTACGCCATGTGCCACATTAGTTTGCCTATCAACTTTTCTCAACCTTACATTAACCCTCTGGAAGCCCTTGTCATTAGTACCCAACCCTCCACTTTTATTCAAATAAAACACACCACACACACACAAAAGCTACAACCTGTCTATTGAGACGAGCGGTGTGGCCAAGCTGCTTACAACCCCAGCCTGCTGAACCCTCCTCCGGCGTAGCTGTACCCGCCCAACCCGCTGAAGCCGCCGGCTTCGAACCCGCCCAACCCCACATTGCGGTATGCATAGCCTGATGAATGGTTCTCAACCTTTTTGTGGTTCTCGCTTAATTATTGTTTCACATGTGTGTGTGCGCGTGCGCATGTGTGTTTGCATGCTTGTTTGCTTTATGAATAATATATAT
>CM058041.1:15738168-15845605 GCA_030169165.1 Centaurea solstitialis
AAGTAATGACATCTAATGATTTTAAATTTCATGTGTTAGATGTGGGACAACGAGATGAGACTTACATATGTATCCTTCCATCGTTAAATGAGTCTAATCCAATGCTTGGAAACTTGTTCTAGGACTTTTGGGCGTTAGAGACTTATGTGCAACAATTAATGTGAATTACAATGCTTTTGAAAATATATTTTATCTTCAACCAATTTTCATATATTTAAGATCACATGAGGGAAGCCATATTGCATATATTTTCATTGTTATTATCAGGATACTTGACCAAAAAAGGAGCCACCTTCACCATTTCTCTTTGTTCCAAAATGAAAGACCTATTTCAGAATTTAACAAAGGGGAATTTTTATAGATGGGTAAAGAATCATTTTGTAAATTTTTATTTACTTGATGGTAAAATAAATGTCTTTTGAATTCCTTCTAAAGTTTTGGATTCCCTCTAAAATTGTAAGTTGGACGCTTCTTTTTTGGGGTGGAGCGAGTATTTCAGATGTAAACCTTCTCTTGTAAACTTGTATAGTTATAACACCACTGAAATGATAAAACTGAGAAGATGATGCCAATATTATTATCTAGTTGGGCTTGTTGCTTGAACATGGAAAACTGATGGTAACTAGTATGTGTGTGTGTGTGTGTTTGAAACATTCAGGAGTATTATATTCGTCACGTGGATGGTACCCCTGTTACCACCGAAGGAGAGGAGGAAAGGGTCATCAGGTGTATTGAGGCTGCAATTCTGCGAAGAGTAAGCGAGGTAAGGAATGTTAATATTCTCCATCTTTCCTTTAAACCAAACCCATCCAAAATCATGTTTATGTAACTAGAATCGGGAATTAGAACAATCTAGTAGTAATTGCATGAAAGTGTAGTTCCGTTTCATTTATTTCTACTATTTTCCACGATTCTCTATTCTTCATTTTGTAGTCACATATCATTTCTATTCAAATAAATGATTCCAACGATCGTATGATTTTTTCTACCACCATATAATGTGACCCCTGAAATGGGAATATGCCAATTGGCTGAAGAAATTTGGACCTTAACCTTTTTTCTATGATCAACTGTAACTTTAGGGAATCATTGATATTGAAATATGAAAATTATTGGTTCAGTTTATGTGGGCTTGCAGCTCATGTTGCAGATTTGTGATCTCCTGGTTATAAGATGAAACACCTTAAAAATTGTTAGATGCTTATAAATCTCTTTTCTCTATTAATAGTTTCATCATTTTAGACTGTGATATAAAGTAGTACTTCACACTCCCTCTTTCTCCCTCAAAATAGAATACTTGATTTGGCGTGTATGTTAATCAATAGTCAAATACCTAAAATGCCCTTAACAAAACAAAGTTAAAACTTAAAAGGTTGTGAAACAAAATCAAGTCTCTGATATGGTCTAGTCTCTGATAAGTTATTATGGTGCTAAAAGCATCCACAATGGAAGCGTTGTCAAAGCTTAATCAAAAGGTTTTGGCCACCTCACATTTTTCCTTGGCAACTAAAGCCTTCTTCAATAAGTCATTTTACTAGGTTGCATTGGGTCCGACTCTATTTAAAAAAGCGTACCATTGTGGATGCTAAAGATCACAATTCATACCAAAATCATACCCAAAGCCTAATTATGTTTTTTTTTTTCGTGGTCAAGGGTTTGAGCCTTGAGCTTTGTGCGAAAGACCGTGTAGGATTGCTTTCTGAAGTCACAAGAGTCCTGCGGGAAAACGGGCTGTCGGTGTCAAGAGCTGGTGTGACAACCGTGGGGGAGCAAGCAGTGAATATTTTCTATGTAAGAGATGCTTCTGGGAATCCGGTAGACATGAAAACTATCGAAAGGCTGAGAAAGGAAATAGGGGAGACGATGTTGGTTAACATCAAGAAATCCCCCCCATCATCAAGCTCCAAGGCACCCGAAGCAAGAAATAGAACGAGCTTTTCGCTTGGGAGTCTATTTGAACGTTTCTTGCCTTGACTGAAATTTCTTCGATGGTGGTTCTGTATAGAATGAATGCATAAATAATTAATGGCATACGATATATATATAGCTTATGTGCAAGCCAGGTTAGTTTTTTTCCATGTAAGTATACCGTCTTTGCTTCTTCTTTCTTCTACATGTGTTACATCTTCTTGTTGTTGATAATCAGTAAATAAGAGTCTCCGTGGGTGTTGTAATGAATGTTCCTTACTTAACAAAGGTTTCGTGTCATCGACGAGTTGTATGAGTTGCATGGACCGTGTGTGTTTTCATAATTGGAGCTTAAGTTTAGGTATCATCAAATGAGAATGAAAGAAAGGGATGTGCATAAGACTCGCTTTGCGAGCTCTTGCTAATGATGTTTTGTGTTTGCCAACACTAAAAACTGTTATGAAAAATACCAAAACCCAAATAGCTATACGCTCAATGGCTGGATTCTGATAAGAACACGAACACCCTAAGAATGAATGTACTAAAGTTCTATGTAATGTAAACAATAATTAACCCAAATAAATGCAAGATAAAGCATAAGTAAGAGAGACATTGAGATTTTAACGTGGAAACCTGGAAAGGGAAAAACCACGGATGAAGTACTCCTAGGCGTGTTGAGCCTTTTTGGGAAGCGTCCAATTCGCAAGGATTGTTGGCGCTAAGGTTAACTATGCCATTTGGCGAACTTGTTGAGACGTCGTAGAAACATTCGCACATGGAGGGTGGAATGTTATTTGACTAACGATGTTAGAGTGGTAAATTCACGTGTTCCCGCCACTCTAAGCAGCCAGTCACCCCTGTCGTTATAAATGTCGCTTTTAAAATAGTACATTATTCTTGTTTACGTATCTTGAGTTTGGAAAATGATTGTAATTCATGGTATTAGTAAAATGGACCCTCTCCATGTATTGAGACTACAAATAAAGGGTTATATCCATGTTTTTGAGCATTTGGGTATTATTCCTATATGTATTTTTGTGTCAAAGTTTGGTCCCACACTTGTGGGTTATTGCCATTTAAACATTGTATCACGAAAAATGGTGGATTTGAGAATTGTATCACTATTCTTTCTAAAGGCATTTTACTCTTGGATACGAGAATAAATATTTTTCTCTTTATTTTAAAGTTTTATATAAATGGGTGAAAATTGCATTAAATCACTAGGCGTTAAGCCTAACACTTTTTCTTGTCGGCATGTGCATCAGGTCATTGTTGGGGTTGGTACTAGCGATACCATCATGAAGTGAATGCTAGTTAGCGGCTCAAGAAGATCTAGTTAATTGATGACGCTTTCCGCCTTTGGAGATAATGACTATTAATTGAGTCTTAATAACACCTGATATTTATTTAGTCTTGTTATAAGAATTGGTTTATTATTTGTTCAAGTTAAATTAGAATTTTATTTGAGGTATTTCAAGTATTGATTTTTAGAAAGAAAAAAAAAAAGATTTTAACCCTTATTTGACGTATTATAAGAACATTTTAATTTAGAGAGAGAGAGGAGAAATCCAAAATTTGATTTTTGTTGAAAGCTAACATTTTCTTATTTAAGAAAAACGTATGAGGCTAAAAAACCCATATGCTCTAAAATTGGGTTGGGCCACAAGTATTTGGTTGATGTCTAACATTGAAGGCAACAATCTCACAAATCTCCACCTTGCATTCAATCTAAAGACCATTTTGAGAATACAAACTCCACCTTATCTTCAAACCAAGTAAACACTCTTTATCCTTAGACCTGGGATGTGCATTGAGATCTAATGCACAAGGAGTGTTATACTTTGATAGAGTCTATCGTTACCCTTAACCGGGTAATCATAAATTGTGTAGTTACTCGTGTATATGTAATATGGAATTTGCTCTTCTCAAGATGACAGGGATATTTATGGTCCTCTCGATGACATAGTTTGATTTCCATGCATGAACAAGTGGATTAGTTCGACAAATAGCACTTGTATAATCATTTATGTTGGAAACGAAAAAATAATCTTTCAACTATAAAGGATGAGATAGATCTATGTCTTAAGTTCAAAATAAATATCATCAAACAAAAGGATAATGAATGATTCTGCTATGTGGTTGACCAGATCAACAAGATTGTTCAATGGAAAAACACATTTACATAGCCATGTGGGCGATGACGTGTTGCTATATGCTTATTACCACATGTCTTACCATGTTAGGACCAAAATTGTCTTAAGTTTAGAAAGTTTCATAAAATCAACTTGTATAGTAATTTGTATTATTCAGTATTGTAATGTGGTGTATCGGGCTTGGGAATTCATGTAATGAGCACCTACTATATAAAGGCGTCGTCAAGGGCTTGGGGTGTTCATAATGAGAGTCGACTTAAGGTGTTGGTGTGTGTTTCCTCAGAATTCATTGTACTTTGTGTTCCTTTAGGTAGCGTATGGTACGCAGACAGGATTGGACAGGACAGGACATGACTGGACTGAACAGGACAGGACAAGAGAGTAGGACAGGACGGGACGGGACAGGACAGGACTGGACAGAACAAATGTTTGTTTTGTGTCTGGTACGCCTAGGACAGGACTGGACTGGACAGAACTAGACAAGTTCCCTCAAAAAGTTATTTGATGATTTTATTTATTACTTAATAGTTATAATTAACACATATAAACTAAACTAGTAACTTAAAATAAATTACACAATTTTCATAAACATAAACACACAAACACACGTGTTAATAGGCAAACTCTCTTTTTCATTGATTTCAATCAACATAATTACAATATGTATATATATATATACAAGAGAGAAACCTATATTTATGGAATGGATCACCTCTAATAATACATACAATCAACTATTATCTTGGAATATTGAGATATATCTTTTGAGATATATCTTCCTTTAATACGCCCCCGCAGTCTGAACGGGATGTGGAAGAACGTTCAGATTGGATCTGAAATCAAGGAAGAGTGGTCGAGGGAGTCCTTTTGTAAAGATGTAAGCATACTGATAAGTGGATGGCATATGAAGGACTCGCACATGTCCAAGGGCCACCTTTTCCCGTACAAAATGAATATCCAACTCGATATGCTTAGTACGTTGGTGTTGCACAGGATTCCCAGAGAGATAAACGGCCGAGACATTGTCACAATAAACCAATGTGGCTTGTCGAAGGGGGACATGCAATTCAAGTAAGAGATTACGCAACCAACAACATTCTACGACAACATTAGCAACTCCTTGGTATTCTGCCTCGGCGCTAGATCGGGACAAGGTGGGTTGTCGTTTGGCGGACCATGCAATCAAGTTATTCCCTAAAAAGACGCAGTAACCTGATGTGGACCTGCGTGTATCAGGGCAGCCACCCCAGTCAGCATCAGTGTATGAGATAAGCTGAGTGGGTGGAGAAGGGTAAAGATGAAGGCCAAGTTAAGTAGTACCCTGTACACATATATATACATATATGTTTTTTATGTAACTAATGTTGATGGTCATGGTAGAGGTATCGGTGGTAGCCGACGGTATACTAGTGATGATGGTGGTGGTGGTGGTGGTGGTGGAGAACGTGAAGATGGTGGGTAGTGGTGGTGGTTGCGGTGGAGATGGACAGTTGTAAATGTGGTGGTAGGTAATTGTTGACAGTTGTAGAGGTGAAGGGGAGGTGGAGGAGGTTGTTGTAGTGGAAGACAAGGTGAAGGTGGCCAATAGTGGCTACCAGTGGCGGCGGCGGCCACGACTAGTGGTGGTAAACACGAAAACAAATACCATATTGAAGTTATATATCAAACAAATGTTAGTTAGTAATATATTAGTCTCTGTCTCATTTCTGTCCCATGTTGTTCCACCTATTTTGGTGGAACAAAAAAACAGTCATTTTTGTCTCATGTTGTCCCACCTTGTCCCAGTTTCTGTCATGTCCCATGTCGCACCAAACGTGGGACACTGAACTCATGTTCTGTCCCATACTGCGCCAAACGTGGGACAGACAGTTTTGTCCCGTCCTGTCATGTCCCACGTAGTGATGTCCAAACGAAACCGAACCGACCCGAACCGATGGGCTAGCCCGAACCCGACCCGTAGAGCAACCCGACCCGACTCAAACCCGGTCAAACACGGGCCTCAGCCCGCGGGCCCGGAAACCGGTCCGGAACCCGGGCTAAACCCGGGTCGAACCCGAAAACCGGTCTGGAACCCGGCCCGAAGCCGGACCCGGTCAAACCCAGGTTTGACCAACACTGTAGCAAACCGGGTTTTGGTCAAACCCGGCCTGACCCGGCCCGAACCCGAAATTTGGCCAACACTAGTCCCACGTACCAAACGCAGCCTGGTAAAACCTTATGACTTCATGATGATTCTCATTGAAACTTGATGAATTTGTACTTAAGATAATGTATATCGTGTGCATGTGGGAGAATGTAAGTTATTATATGTCCACGCCACGTGTCATGCCGGGATACTGCTAAGGAGTATGTAAACCTATACAGTCGCACACAAAGAATACGTTTGCTTATATCTTTAAAACCCCGAATTAATACAAGTTGATATTCTTGAAGAATAATTATAGAATATGTGTTAAACTATAATTATGATAATAACAAGGTGAAAACGTAATTATATTAATTACGAGGTGTTATCTGTAATTGTATATATATAGTTATATTTAAAGTTAAAAGAGTAATTATATATATTTGAATTTGAATACAATAGATAATTACTAAACCTTATTTAAACCTCCATGGAATTATAGGCTATGTATAACATTTTTTAATATAAATAGGGCGTTAAGCTAAACCAATTTTAAAACCTGATTAAAAAATTAGAGTTTAGCCTTTTAAAGAAATACGGAAAAGAAACATTTTCTTTTTCGTAAAACACATATAGATTTTAAGGTTTTTTTACTAATACCTGATAAAGGTGAGAAACATGTTCGTATATAAATTGTCATAGAGGAAACCTACATTGATTTCTTGATAGGTATACCGTATACGAAAATTCTTTTTGGCCCATTCAATTCCTATAAAATTTAAGTTGATGTTGGATAAACCTCAACCAAGAATGGTGACCTAATTAATAAGTGATCTAAGGTGCATGTTCTTCCATGAGGATTTGATCAAGTACTATAAAATTTTCTATAATTGCGGGATATAGTAAAATGGTTGGACCCTTAACTGATTTGCTTAAAAAGTAATAATATTTTTTATTGGAATGAAACTAAGACAATTATTGTAACAAAAAGCTTGTTGCTACTATGGGTTATAAGGAGGAGTTTTAATTTAGGGTTTATGACTTATTTGGGTAACCAACTATTCCATTTGTACTAATATTATCATCAAACTTTTTTTTGTACTCAATATACCATTGAACTCTTTTTTTTGTACTCATAATACCATTATGAGCGGTAATAGCTCGTTTTTTTCTTACGTGGCATTTAAAATTATTAAAAAATGCTTATGTGGATATAACGTGTGTTCCACGTGGATCTGACGTGTGTTTTTGACTTTTTATGAATATTATGAGTATAAAAAGTCAATGGTATTATGAGTATAAAAAGTAAAAAAACACACGTCAGATCCACGTGGAACACACGTCATATCCACATAAGCATTTTTTTAATAATTTTAAATGTCACGTAAGAAAAAAAAACGGGCTATTACCACTCATAATGGTATTATGAGTCCAAAAAAAATAGTTCAATGGTATATTGAGTACAAAAAATAGTTTGTTGGTAATATTAGTACAAATGGAATAGTTGGTTACCCAAATAAGTCATAAACCCTTTAATTTAATGCAACAAGAAAAATGTTAAGCACATACGTTTTATTTCTATATAGTAATACGTTTTGTAATGCATCTCATATCTAGTGTTGCCTAATTGCCTTTTTTTCTTAATCTTGTTTTTGTGTCAATTTTTGTAAGGGTTGATTGGTTTGACAAATTGTTTCTTTAGGGATTTGGATTTTATGAAAGGGTTTTAAGTCTTTGGTGTTTTAAATTGGTTTGTAGGATTTGAAATGAAATTACATTCTTTAAAATAATTTATAAGAGGGAAAATTATATCAAAATGGAATCAACTTTGTTTTTATTCCTATTTAGGGAACTAACTTTTAAAATCATCATTTAAGGGTCCGAGTTACCTATATATATTAGAAAAGGTGGAGGGAGATGGTGGTTGTCGATGATGGGGATGGCGAAGAAAAAGTTGTGGGGAGAAAGCTTGCAATCACCATTCGCCGGTGATTGAAGGTGCGGGGAGTCACCGGATTTTTGGGGAAGCGGAAGAAGATTAGGGGTCGGTTCACGTGGGTGGATGGTGGTTCCATGCCATTATTTTATATTTATTTTTGCAATTTAAATTCTGACGTGGAAATTTAATTGGCTAAATATTTGGGGCATATCATCATTAACAGGTCAACCGGTAACTCAAGCCTTCAAATAATCGAAAACTTTGTTTCAGACTCCAAAATGGTGATTTTGAAAGTTAGTTCCTTAAAATACGAACAAGGACAAAGTTGGTTCCAATTTGATACAATTTTTCCTTTATATATAAAAACTAACTATAACTAATTATAAGAATAATTTGATTATTTGTAGCTAATTGATTAATACAAAAGTACTTTTAATTCGATTTGAAACATTGTTACGACACATGTTATGAAATTCCCTGAAATATCAGTTATCCTATAAAATTTCTAAATCATATATTTGTGGGATTGAAGTTTATGGTTTCAATTTTAAACTTTCCTTTAAACCAAGACGTTGGATTGAAGTGGAACTCGATTAAGGGGGTGTTTGGGAGTGCTTATTTAAAGGTGCTTAACCGCTTATGATTTATTAGCTTCATAGGAAAACAATAAGCTGTTTTGGAGTGTTCGGGTAAAATGCTTATAGTTTCCCAATAAAGCTATAAGAAAATTCTTTTAGAAGACTAAAATTTTTGACTTCCTAAAAAAATTAATAAATTGATAAGCACTTTTGTTCATAAGCACTCTCAAACACTAAATCCCACAAACCAAACCTAGACAAAGGTTTTTGTTTATAAACTAGGCTTTTTTAACCCCGTGTTGCAGGGGAAATGAGAGGTCATAAAAATATAACGACATAAATCAACAAAAAATAATTGATATGTAACTTAAATCGATAGTACAATTATGGCTCAAGTGACGATTAACCTAAAAAGAAAATCTCATGAGAAAATATAAATTGAAATCTGGTTAATGTATCTTTTGATGTGGTCAATATTTCTGATTAACTATATAGTTAAAATTAAGATTAAGCCTTCCAATTAAAATAACGATTAAGTCTTCCAAATAAAATAACGACAAAGTCTTCACAATTAAGACATGTTCTTTTCACAATTAAGTCTTCAGACATTTTCTAAAAGACTGTATAATGATATGAATTGTAAATATTTAAAATATTTAAAATATTTTTATATAGCATATGTATTGTAATTATATAAAAAATCATAATTAAATTAAAAAATATTCAATATTGGGCTCATTTCAAAGGTATCGAAAAGACGATTATAATGTTGTAATTTGCTAAAAATAAAACGTATTTTTTAAACATAGTTTAATCAATATACGATTATATGTGTTAATATAATAAAAACGAAAAATAAAATATAAATAACTAAAAGGTGTTAAGGTAAATAACTAAATAACTTTTAATAAATAACTTAAAAGGGTATAAAGTGTAAATATTATTATAAATTAACTAAAAAAAGAGCGGATGAAATAAAAGAGGCGAGGAAGAATCAAACCTGCACGTCCTACATGTTGAACCCAACCCCTTAACCATATGAGCTAACATGAGTTATGTCTTTATTTTTTCAAATTATATATTTAACAGGAAAAAAAGGTGATTGGTACTGTAGCTTAGGAGGAACAGTACCAACCAAGTTGGTAAATGTTAGGTTTTATAATATAATTTAGTTTATTCCACTATACTATTCCATTGATTTGTAGCTTATCTTTTCTTTATTTCTTATTCTTTTCATTTTATTCATTGCAATTGTTTACATCCTTAGATTTATGCATTTCATTTGTTATTTTTTCTGCAGTGTCATGTTCTTTGATCTCTATCTTACATCATGTTTGGGTTTTCTTGTTGGTTTTATTTCTCACACATGGTTTGATTTAGTTAACGTTTAGGTATATGTTAGTTGAGGGACAATCAAATACACACTTACACACCAATCATAGCCCTTGAAAATCAATAGAATTTTTGTATTTTCAAATTCCTTCCAAATTATGCAACTAATTAAAATCTAATTTCTAAACTTAACATTTTACACCCTAATATTATGCACCATTAGATTTGATTTTCAAGGGCTATGATTGGTGTGTAAGTGTGTATGAATTCATTGGTGTGTATTTGATTTTCCCTCTATGTTAGTTTTATTAATCGTGGATGAATTACTTTAAAATAATGGATCTTATATATTCAGATTCAATCTCACAGATTAGTTTGTTTTTCAACAAATATCATGATGAATAAATAGTATTTTTTTTATTGGAAAATCTTGGCAATAATATATATAGAAAGAAAAAAATAAAAATACCTAAACTGTTGGGGACTCTCACCAAATTCAAAGCCAAGCATGAGAGGTAATTTGTTTAACAATGAAATTATATAAAAGAGTAAACTCTAATTTTGGTCTCTATGGTTTATTGAAATATTTAAAATTGGAATCTATGGTTTGATAACTCTAGAAATCATCCCCATGATTTATGTTTTACTTTGAAAATGGTCCACTATCATTAATTTAAGTAATTTTCTCTATTGATGGTAGAGGTATATTTGTCCAAATAGATTTTTCTTAATTATTCTTAAGAGATTAAATAATATAATATAGTATAAACTAATTAATTGTATAAGTTATATGTTTTTTAGTTGATATTTTCAAAAACATTCATTTTAGTTATTATGTTTTTATTTTTTTTATTTTTTATGTAGCGGTTTTATTTCATTATTGTAATTCTCGTCACCTTATTATTGCATTTTAGTGCACTATTGGTTTTTTTAATTTTCTAAAAATAACTGAAATATTTAAAACTTATTTTTGTATACCTTCAAAATAAAAAATATATACTATTTAAATACAATATATACATAATAATTTATATAATTATGTAAGTTACTTGTTTTTTAGTTTTATATTTTCAAATATATTCATTTTAGTTATTATTTATCTGATTTATTTCACTATTTTTAATTTTGTCACCTTATTAGTTATTATTGCACCTTAATACATTATTAGTTTTCTTATTTTTTTTAGAACTAATTGTTATAATATTTTCATAAAACTTATTTTTGTATATATACTTCATTTTGAAAATTAAACTAACAACTAGATGAAAATAAAAATAATACAAAAATTATCATCTAAATATAAAGAAGATACAAAAATAAGTTTTTATAAAATATTATAACAATTAGTTTTTAAAAATTGAAGAAAATTAATGATGTACAATTAGTTAGTTTTTAATATATTATATTATTTAATCTTCTAAGAATAATTATGAAAAATCTAATTGGACAAATATACTCTTACCATCAATATAGAAAATTAATGAAATTAATTATGGTGACCATTTTCAAAGCAAAACATAAATCATGGGGACGATATCTAGAGTTATTAAACTATAGGTTCCACTTTCGAAAATTTTAATAACCACGGGGACCAAAATTAGAGTTTACTCTTATATAAAACTATCAAAGATATTAATAGTAAGTTATTCGGGTACTAAGGGTAGATTAATTCAGAGTTTTAGACTTAGTTAAGTTTATATATTTTGTATATTTCAATTATATTATTAAAATAATCTATATATCATCCTAATAAAAAGACAAATACTATTTAACATTTCAAAACTTTATAGAGTTTTTCAAATTTAGGGATTTTTATTCTCCTTCCAACTTTTTCCGTTTTAAGAAGGGGTTTAGAAAGTCTAGAGTAAAAGAGTTGGCATAGAATCCAAAAATTTCATAACTTATCTATGTTAGAGAATATGTTTGAGATGCGGAAAAACGTAATTAAGAAGATTGTTGTCTATTTAGTGTTGGTTATCTAAATGGTTACCATTATAATTAACTTATGGTTAACGAAAACTACGATGTGATTTGATGGTGATATATTGTATGTTAATCAATTATCCATCTATTCAAAACTTAAATGAAAATTTGACTTCTGACTTTGTCTAAATTAGTAAGTGATGCTTGTTTTTGACATTAAAATGGTGGAAAATCAATATCTATATTTAATTTAAGTTGAATGGAAATTAAAGATGGAATCTTTAGGCCTTCTATATGCTTCAATTACAACCTATGAAATAATGTACCTTCCATGAGTTACAAATGTGTTCCAAATATAAAGAACTCAATCCTTGAGTTTATTAGAGAGATGAAAAAGTAACTACAAAGAAAATCAGAACACAGGTAGAAAACCAAGACATAAATCAGGTTCAGACATGAAGATTAAGTCCGATTGAACTTGATTCTGTTTAGAGTCGTTGTATCTTGGGAAATCGACGCACTGTGCAAATCGGTTTTAAAGAAACCATGTCTGACACGGGTCTCAATTCAATCTTGGGTAGCGACCCAATCTCAAGTTTATTCTTCAACTTTCTTTTATTTACTTTATAGTTCTGTTTTGATGAAACTAATTTCTTACAGTTTTAAAACTGATTAATCTTCGTTCGTTTCACCATACAGTTATGTGGTTGATGTTTCATATTTGGGGTTCCTTTGCATCTGTTTCCAACAAAAGTGTTTGTATTTTATTCTAAAACCAAGTATTTGGGGAAACTTGAACATTGTACGTTGTTTTACAATAGCCAAATTCAACGCATATTTTCTTAACTAGAGCATATATGGTTTCTTTGAGAAAAGGAAAAAGAAATTGGATTATTTTGGTCTCATTTTTGTTGTTGTTTGTAGTCTTCAAACATTTAAAAGAATAAGACATTGTTTTATGTCGAGATGGTGTCTCAAATAGCAAAAGGGAAGATGAAGAAACTTTTTCTTGTGGTATTGTTGAAAGACAGAGAAAGAAAAACAACTTTTGTTGTTAACTTTCTATTACCTTGACACTAGTGGGTTTTTTTTAAAGCAAAAAAAATAATATTTCTTTTGGTTTTCGAATTCAAAGTTTGTTGTGTTTTCATTTATGGCCTTCAAGAAAAGAAAAAGGTCTTTTTTATTTTAAACGGATATAGAACGGATAAAACGGATATAAAAAGAAAACACAAGAAAGAGAATATTTAGTTTAATCCTATTAATAAATTCTTTTTACAAGAAAGAGAATGTATATATTTTGGTTGTGTAATCATGTAATGCAAATTATATATGTACTTTTATACACAATAAAAATTTTAATTTGAAATTTTTTTGATTGTGAAATTGAAATCAGTAACGTGATCATATATAATAAGGCTATGGATTATGCTAATTGGGAATATACATATGTTAATGTCCAAAGCAAGTGTTGCTTTTATGATGTGTTTGGATATGTGTTTAAATCTATAAACGTACAAAAAGCTAAATACAATATTTTGTTTATCCACCTAGCTAGCTTATAAGTGAAACTTATCATTTCTTTATAGTATTTTAGTATCCATGAACGAGAAGAGCTATGTTTTATACATGAACATATCATAATTTTAAATAATATTGTTCGTATATACATATTATCCAAAAGAAGTTATTGAAGATGGATAATACTCCACATCAAAGGGGGAGCTTTAATTGTGGTTGCTTGTAGGGGTGAGCAAAAAAACAGAAACCTGAAAACCCGACCCGACCAAAAAAAAACCCGAAAAACCCGACCCCGAAATCCCCGAAAACCGAAATCCCCGAGGGTTGATCGGGGTCGGGTCGGATGTGAAAATATGTGCCCCGAAACCCGATACCCGATTTTTTTTAATGTTTTTTAAATATTTTTTGTGTATTTATAAAACAACCCTTAATGTTTCATTATTTTTTTAAATATGACAGCAAATGTTTCTGTTTGGAATGTTTCTAAAGTTGTAACAGACTTAAATTAGAGCCCAAATCAATTCATCAAAATCAAATACGGCTGTTCTCTCTCTCTCTCTCTCTCATTGCTTCATCGGCGCTCTCACCACCATCAACTTTTAGATGTTGATTTTAATGTTGGTATTTGTTATTTTTCGTTTGTTGGTATCTTAGTTTGTTACTTTTAAATGTTTATTTTTACTTTGAAACTTGAAAGTGTAATAGGGAAAAAAAGTCAAAATAAAGTCGGGTGCCCCGGAAACCCACCCCAAAATCCTCGAAACCCGAAAACCCCGACCCCCGAAAAGTCGGGTATCGGGGCCTCCATTTTCCCCCCGAAACCCGAAAAACCCGTCCGATGCTCACCCCTAGTTGCTTGGGCAAATTATTCATCTAAGATGAGACACATAGATTAATGCCCGAGAATGCAAGTCCTAAGAAATATTGATAGTGGAATGTTTGTAGAGAGAAATTGTTTGATTTCTAGTTAAAGCAGTTTTGACCTTTTAATATAACCAAAAATTGCGAAAAAAATGATTTAGTTTCAATATTGAATTTGACATTATAGTAGGGTTTTATATCCGTTTAAATCCTATTAATATCGTAAGAGACCGATATTGAAGGTGTTTTAATGAGGAAATGAACTTTTATAACTTATCATGACTATGTGTGAGTCAAATCAATTGGAAATCTTATAGAATTTTATTTTATACAAACGAGACAGAGATCACTGGTTTACTATGGTGATTATTGTGGTGAATATTTTTATTCACAAAAGTAACACTAGATTCATATTTAAGCTAGTAGAGTATCATAACTCATTTGTTGTTATCGGCTTCTAACTTATAAAAGTGTACCCATGAAAAAGAAAGGTTGAATACCTTGAAATGTGGTGTATGACCTAAATGAGACTCTTATATAAATGTACCAAAAGTTTGACCAAGTCATGATCGAGTGTGATGATATATTGATCGTTGAATATAGCTATGGGTTTGCAAAGTGAAATAGAACAACTAGGATCCTAGAGATTGGATGCTTAAGATTGTCACTTGTAAAGAGTTGAGTTAAGCTCATTGGTGGTGACAAAAACCCTTATGTATGATGCATTGACAAGTACATCCGGCCAATGTGATTGTGAATTTACTAACACATGTATGTATTCTTGATATAGCCTAAAATATTGACTAATGCATAACCAACATCTTTATTGATGATAAAAATTGCTCGATGAGAATAGATACTCGAATCATTCGAGTCACGAGATATCTAAAAGCAAAGTCACGAGTAAAAGTTGACTTGCATTGTATATCTTGTAAACAATGAAAGGTAGCGAGTCATGTTAGAATTTAGATTATAGAGACTCCAAGCAATTGGTTGGCGTGTGATCACACTTAGAGGCACTTATAATCAAGAAATATTTAAAACACATGATTACTTATGGAGTATGATCTCATGGTTATGGAAATGTATGGAGAATAACATTAATCGCTAGATTAAAAGATGATATAACTTATAATAAGTAGTGTAATATGATGTCTAGATGGATTCGTCAAAGATGTAATATTACTCGGCTAATACTATCAACTAAGGTTATCTCTGTTGACTAAGTTAAGTCAAAGAATAACATTGCAGATCCACTAACCTAATGTGAAATAGAGAGTTGGTGAGTGAATCATCTAAAAGGAATGTGATGAATCCCATGGAGAAGTTTGTGTGAAGGAAACCCAACCTGGGTGACTTGAGATCCCAAGATCTTGGTTCAATAGGACAACCTAATTGTACAAATAAGTCATATCAATGTGAGGGTAACCCATGTCCATTCCTTTGATAAACAGTGAGCAGTATCACATTAATCATGTGACTTTTAGTGATCATAGTGAGATCACCTATGTAAGAAGAAGTAGGGTCGCTTCTAAGGGAATGTTGAGGGTGTGTTCACGACCATAAATGACATACCAATGAGGACTTTACTATGTCCATGAAGTATCTTGTATGAAGTTTGTAAATGTTTATACAAATGGCAAAACAATTCAAAGACATCACATCTACTAATTTGCTAGTAGGCTAGATATGCTTCATTAGGAAGATTCAAAGGTTAACCCTTACCAATCTTTTGCAAGATTTCGACATTGAACTTGAGTATCACAATTTCTGAGACGTCTACGATCATTTCCATTCATGTGAGGGATCGTTGGAAAATTAATATCTATATTTATTATAGGTTTACATACTCTTTGTAGTGTTATCATGTGATAGATGATCCATAACTCAAATGGAAATTAAAGATGGAGTCTTTAGACTTTCTATATGTTACAAATAGTCGACAAATAGATTCATAAATGAATTTTCATATATGCACACGTTCATATATGAACCTGTGTAATTAATTCATAAGACTCATATATGAATCTTCAAATATGGACTATTTGTAAATTTTTTGAAAATACCCCTTTGTGTCCACAACATGCATGAGCAATTATCGGTGCTTCGCAATCAAAGTCGCATTTGTTGACCAGATTAGTGGTGGAGATCATTTATTTATTTCACATTTTATATCATTTCTCATTTGAACCTAATACTATATAGAGTTAAGTTCCGGTGAGACCAAGTTTTTTTGGTGAGACCGGTGAGACCAACATATTTTACTTGAAACTTCACATCAAAACATTTGTGAAGGTAAAAAAAATTGAACATTCATCGTTAAAACATACTAAAAAACAAGATTGAAAAAAAAATTCCAAAAAAAGGTTAAAAAACGAAACCTTCACAGCAGGTTTTTTTGTGAAGGTTCGCATTATATATATGTAACCTTCACAGAACTTGAGCTGTGAAGGTTTCGTTTTTTAGCTTGTTTTCGATATTTTTTAGCATCGAAAGTGAATTTTAGGTCTGCGTATTCATGTTTTAAGTACATTCACGGTGTTTTTGTAACACCCGTGAATTCGGTGTAATAACGACTCTTTAATGAAATATGGAATTTAGAACTTTAGATCAAAATATGCATTTTGTGGTCTAATATGTTGGGAAATTCAATCACGAGTCCAACGGTTCTTTTGGAATCGAAAACGGAGCTATAACGAAGAAGTTACGGCCAAAACAAAATAGGACTAAAAACAATCAGATGCTAGCGATCGCTAGCCACAACCCTAGCGATCGCTAGGCACCAAAACACAAGCTGCTGTTTTCTCTCGCGATCAGACTAGCGACCGTACGAAGAAGGAAGCTAGCGATCGCTAGCCCTCAAGCCTAGCGATCGCTAGGTAGCTGTCAAAAAGGGAAAACGGGTTTTAAACCCTTCCAAACTTCATTTCCTCACAACACTTTCATTTCTCATCCATTTCTCCTGATTTTTCTCTCTACCTTCTCCAAATTCAAAACACTACAAGATCTTGAAGCTAAATCCATACTTGGTGCTAGCTAGTTGGAAATCACCACTCACTCATTCATCTTCCTCACTCACCCCTTCTCCACCATTGTTACTTGAAAAGAGGGGAGCTCAAGACTTAGGGTTTTAGCTTGGATCTCACTTGGTAAGCTTCAAATAAACCCTTGTAGGTTGGATCTATGTGTATAATAAAGGTTATGAACTAATCTAGGGTTCGATTTGCTTGATTTAGGTTTGTGCTCGTATTTGACCTAATCTTGGGATTTGGGGGTTTTTATCACAAAACCCTAAGGTGAGTTGTTAAAACCTTTTTGTTAAAACTGAGAGCACATCATTTTGATGAATTCTATGCCTTGCTTAGTCTTGTGGTTAAATGTGAATGTGGTATAAATTGTTTATCATGTCTAGTTGAGAATATTCGTGATATGCATGAGGTAGGTGCTCGTATGAATAACTTGGATAGTGTTGTTCCTTATATGAGATGAATATATTGTATGCTACCTCGTAATGTGCTAAACCTACGGGTTGATTGACAAATGTAGCTATATGAAAAGCACCAAATGGTACATGACATTGTGTTTTGGAAAATGGAATGGTTAGCCTAAACGCGGCTTACGCCAAACGATAGAAAGGGGCTTGAGACCTCGGTACACACCTCTGTGATGATGCTATGCTAAATTCAGTGTCGAGGTTTTTGGTGTGTGATTGATAGGGACTAGATGCTATGCTAAATCCAGTATCTAGGTCTTATGTGAAAATGATATGGATGTGACGCGATGCTAAATTCCGTCTCACGATCCTATACGATAATAACATGGACGAACCAACGCAATGTGTCCACACCAAACAGTCGCGGGTGTGTACCTATGTCGCCGGCCTTCGGGTGGCTCCGAAGTGCGCGGGCCTCTGATGATGTCGCCATGCTAAATCCGGGGCATCGAGGTGTTTGGAATTAGATAATGTCGGGGCATTGGTTGGTGGAAATGGGTCGCTCCCATTGTTTCCAAAGATAATAATAAACCGGTTTAATATGCTAATCATATTGCTAGTATAATCGTGTATAACTCGCATGTCCATATATATATCTTATGCGCATGATATTAACTGTACAACTCACTAGGCTCCTTTAGCCTAACACTTGCTTGGTGTCGATGTGTCTCTCAGGTACTCGGGACATTGTCCCCAAGTAGGCCTCGGACGTAGAGTGAGCTTGGGGGAAACATTGGAGATACCGGTCTACTATGACCGCGAGACTTACCGTAGAACGATAACCCTTTTGTAGTCTTCTTCTTAGATAGAACTAGACTAGTTTGGTTATTGTATTTCTCCTTCGATTACAAACATTGTAATTAATTGTACATTACTTATACCCCGTTTTGGGATGAGCTCACGCCTTGGCGTACATTGTATACCACCTTTTGTTTAATTGAAGGTTTTTGTTCGCCCTGATTTTTAGGGTGTTACAAGTTGGTATCAGAGCCTTAGTTTAAGCGAACTAGGTAATCACTGTAGTATGCCTAGACTTAAACTTAGCAAACTAGTGATGCGATACATACCTTGGGTAGAACCTTAGGTGGGGAGAGCAATAGGATTGCGAATTCACGTTTATTCAAAGTTGTGGTGATGGTAACGAGGATGCTTATGTATGATTAATTCATAAATCACCTAGCTACTGATCTATGAATGCGTTGTACGCGAGTGTTTGAGTAACTGTTATTATGATGATGATAAATGTTGGAGTTCGTAAGTAGTCTATTCTTATCCTGTTCTCGTGCATTTGTGTGTGACAGATTGGTATGGCGAACACCCGTAGTCGAACGGGCGCCGCAAGAGAAACACCCGACCAAACCGCTTCGACCGCCGACCAACACGTTCGGGTCGAGACGGTTGAGAGTCCACCGAGGCTTCCCGTTCTCGGCGGGGGAACGGAGCACATGCCAAGGGTCAATCTCGAGGATCCAAACCCGGTCCTAACCGAGGTGACCCCGGAGATGAGAATGCTCGATAGTGTGATGAAGGCCGTGAACGAGGCCATGAGCAAACAACAAGAGTCCTTCATGAAGATGTTGGAGGATCGTGACGCTAGCCACCGACGCAACGAGACGGTGGGAGAGAACGCCGCTACGGCATCGGGGGATGCGGAGGTGGTGGTGGTCACCGAGGAGACCCGAGTCACGGGAGATAAGGAGAAAGAGAAAGGGAAAGCTAAGGGGTGCTCCTACAAGAACTTCTTGGGTTGTAAACCGCCGGAATTCCGGGGGTGTACCGACCCGATCGTATGCTTGAATTGGCTCCGCGAAATGGAGATGGCCTTTGAGGCTAGTGAGTGCGACTCTTCCCAACGAGTCAAATTCGCATCCCACCTCCTTAAGGGCGAGGCCCTCACGTGGTGGAACTTGACCCGCTCTTCCCTCACTCCGGAGGTGTACGCTAGGCTCTCTTGGGCCGAATTCAAGAAGAAGACGCTCGAGAAATACTGTAGCGAGCGAGCCCTTGACAAAATCGAGGACGAATTCCGGGGATTGAAGAAAGGCAACAACCCCATTTCCTTTTACGCAAAGGACTTTATGGAGAAGCTTGGGATGGTGGAGCACTTGGCTCCCGACGAGAAGGCAAAGATCAAGGCCTATTCTCGTGGACTACCGGCCGAGATAAGATCGGCGGTGAGGATCGCAAAGGTCACCACCCTCCATGAGGCGATCGAAGAATCGTTGAGGATCGAGGATGACATCACCCAAGCCCGGGTGGAAGGCTATCAAGCCGGGCAAAAGAGGAAATTTGAGGAGGCCGCCATGTCGACCCGACCGAGCAAGCCATTTCATGACGGGAAACGAGGCGGGAACCGGAACGAGGTGAAGTGGTGCAACCGATGCCGAAGTAAGCACTACGGGCCGTGTCGACGTGACTTTCCCGCGAACCCCATTTCTTGTGGGAAGTGCGGGAGAAAGGGCCATGCGACCCAAGATTGTGGGGCCCGGGTGCCGGTGTGTTACGATTGCAAGGAGCCGGGACATTATCGGGATGCTTGCCCGAAATTCAAGAAGGCGCCCACCGGGGGATCGAGTGGATCCGTGGCGAAAGGAGAGGCCCCGCCGAGAGTGACTAGCCGGGCTTTTCAGATGACGGCCGGAGAGGCGAGGGAGGCATCCGATCTCGTATCGGGTACGTTTCTCGTTAACTCCATACCTGCGCTTATTCTTTTCGATACGGGTGCCGAACGCTCTTTTGTGCATGACACTTTAGCTAAGAAATTCACTATGCCTACCACTCCCTTATCTGACGCGTTAGTAGTAGAAGTAGCGGGCGGATTTCTTGTGACCGTTCGGGATTGCTTTGAGGGGTGCACCATAGAGTTAGATGGAGAACCTTTCTCCGCTACCCTCATACCCATGAATGTCGGTGGTTTCGACGTAGTGTTAGGAATCGATTGGTTGCGCGCCCACGACGCCAACATAGGTTGCGGCAAAAAGATAGTCACGTTGCCGGCGCCTAGCGGAAAACCGATTACCGTGTATGGGGATAAGAAGAAGGGCGCCTACACGACCATCTCGATGGTTAAGGCAAGGAAGTGCCTAGCCAAGGGATGCACCTCCTTTTTAGCTTACGTCATCGATACTAAGTTAGAGAAGAAAGAGCTCGCCGATGTGAATGTGGTGCGGGACTTTCCGGACGTCTTTCCGGAAGATTTGCCCGGATTACCACCGGAACGCCAAGTGGAGTTCCACATTGACCTTACCCCCGGAGCGGCTCCGATCGCGCGCGCTCCGTACCGATTGGCTCCGACCGAGATGAAGGAGATGATGACGCAGTTGCAAGAGCTCTCCGAGAAGGGGTTTATCCGACCGAGTTCGTCACCGTGGGGAGCACCGGTCCTTTTCGTCAAAAAGAAGGACGGCTCCATGAGAATGTGCATCGACTACCGGGAACTAAACAAGAGGACGGTAAAGAACAAGTACCCCTTACCTCGGATCGACGACCTCTTCGATCAACTACAAGGTGCCGGGTGCTTCTCAAAGATCGACCTACGATCCGGGTATCACCAAGTTAGGGTGAAGGAGGACGACGTACCAAAGACCGCTTTCCGGACGAGATACGGGCACTACGAGTTCTTGGTGATGCCGTTCGGTTTGACCAATGCACCGGCGGTATTCATGGACTTGATGAACCGAGTGTGTAGACCCTTCTTGGATAAATCGGTGATAGTCTTTATTGACGATATCCTAGTCTACTCCAAAGACGAGGCCGAACACGAACGACATTTACGAGAGGTGTTGAGCGTGCTTAGAGACGAGAAATTATACGCCAAATTCTCCAAGTGCGAATTTTGGCTCCACGAGGTACAATTTCTAGGTCATGTGGTGTCGCGAGACGGGATCAAAGTGGATCCGGCAAAGATCGAGGCCATGATGAGTTGGAAGTCGCCAACGAACCCGTCAGAAATACGAAGCTTTCTAGGCTTAGCGGGTTACTACCGAAGATTCATCCAAGATTTCTCGAAGATCGCTTCGTCGCTTACGGTGCTAACGAAGAAGAACGCCAAGTTTCTATGGACCGATAAACAAGAAGAGGCCTTCCAGACACTCAAGAAGAAGTTATGTCAAGCGCCGATTCTATCATTACCGGACGGGACGGAAGACTTCGTGGTCTATAGCGACGCGTCCAAGATGGGACTCGGATGCGTGCTCATGCAACGAGGCAAGGTGATCTCCTACGCCTCTCGACAGTTGAAGGATCACGAAAGGAATTATCCGGTGCACGATTTGGAGTTAGCGGCGGTGGTGTTTGCATTGAAGTTGTGGCGACACTACCTTTACGGAACCAAGTGTACACTATACACCGATCACAAGAGCCTCCAACACATTTTCGACCAAAAGGAGCTCAACATGCGGCAAAGGAGATGGCTCGAGCTACTAAAGGACTATGACTGCGATTTATTGTACCACCCCGGTAAGGCAAACGTAGTCGCCGACGCCTTGAGTCGTAAGAACTATGGCGATGGCGTTAGTGTGACCCTTAACCGGATTAGTGTGGTGTCGAGCTTGATGGACCGGATCAAAACGAGTCAAGCGGAAGCCCTTCGAGAAGAAAACCTCAAGGATGAGGTGATGGTGAAACAAAAAGAGTTGTTGACCGAAGATAGCCGCGGGCTCAAACTATTCCAAGGCCGAGTTTGGGTGCCGAAGCTTGGTGGCAACCGGGAATTGCTCTTGAACGATGCCCACAAATCCAAGTATTTCGTACATCCCGGGAGCACCAAGATGTACCGAGACTTGAAGATGAACTATTGGTGGCCGGTCATGAAACTTGACGTGGCTAGTTATGTCGAGAAGTGTGTCACATGCCTTCAAGTCAAGGCGGAACACCAAAAGCCCTATGGAAGTTTGCAACCCCTAGACATCCCGGAATGGAAGTGGGAGCATATCACCATGGACTTCGTGACCAAGCTACCGAGGACCTTGAGGGGTCACGACACTATTTGGGTGATCGTGGACCGACTCACGAAGAGTGCTCACTTTCTCGAGATGCGTGAAACTCTACCCATGGATAAATTAGCCAAACTCTACATAAAGGAGATCGTGAGAAGACACGGTGTACCTTTATCGATTGTCTCGGATAGAGATAGCCGATTTACTTCCCAGTTTTGGCATGGATTACAAGAGGGCTTGGGTACAAAACTCAAGTTGAGCACCGCTTACCACCCTCAAACCGACGGACAAAGCGAACGGACGATTCAGACGCTAGAGGATATGTTGCGGTCGTGCGTGATCGACTTCGGGGGAAATTGGGATACACACCTACCATTGGTGGAATTTGCCTACAACAACAGTTACCATTCTAGCATCGGGATGGCACCATTCGAGGCACTATACGGACGGAAATGTAGAACACCGACGTGTTGGTTGGAGGCGGGTGAAAAGCAATTTGCGGGACCCGAAATCATACAAGAGACGGCGGACAAAGTAAAGGGTATCCGCGAACGCTTGAAAGCCGCCCAAGACCGACAAAAGAGCTATGCCGACAAGAAACGTCGCCCCGTAGATTTCCAAGTAGGGGAACGCGTGATGTTGAAAGTGTCTCCTTGGAAGGGTATCATACGGTTCGGGAAACGGGGGAAACTTAGCCCACGTTTCCTAGGACCGTTTACCATTTTAGAAAAAGTTGGACTACAAGCCTACCGGTTAGAACTACCGCCCGAAATGGATGGGATACATCCCACCTTTCACGTATGTTATCTGCGGAAGTGTCTAGCCGAGGAAGAGAGCGTCATTCCTCTATCGGAGATTCGAGTTGACAACGGTAACCGATGTGTCGAAGAACCGGAGGCGATCCTAGAAAGTAAAACAAAGAAATTGTGCCCCGAAACCCGATACCCGATTTTTTTAATGTTTTTTAAATATTTTTGTGTTATTTATAAAACAACCCTTAATGTTTCATTATTTTTTTAAATATGACAGCAAATGTTTCTGTTTGGAATGTTTCTAAAGTTGTAACAGACTTAAATTAGAGCCCAAATCAATTCATCAAAATCAAATACGGCTGTTCTCTCTCTCTCTCTCTCTCATTGCTTCATCGGCGCTCTCACCACCATCAACTTTTAGATGTTGATTTTAATGTTGGTATTTGTTATTTTTCGTTTGTTGGTATCTTAGTTTGTTACTTTTAAATGTTTATTTTTACTTTGAAACTTGAAAGTGTAATAGGGAAAAAAAGTCAAAATAAAGTGGGGTGCCCCGGAAACCCACCCCAAAATCCTCGAAACCCGAAAACCCCGACCCCCGAAAAGTCGGGTATCGGGGCCTCCATTTTCCCCCCGAAACCCGAAAAACCCGTCCGATGCTCACCCCTAGTTGCTTGGGCAAATTATTCATCTAAGATGAGACACATAGATTAATGCCCGAGAATGCAAGTCCTAAGAAATATTGATAGTGGAATGTTTGTAGAGAGAAATTGTTTGATTTCTAGTTAAAGCAGTTTTGACCTTTTAATATAACCAAAAATTGCGAAAAAAATGATTTAGTTTCAATATTGAATTTGACATTATAGTAGGGTTTTATATCCGTTTAAATCCTATTAATATCGTAAGAGACCGATATTGAAGGTGTTTTAATGAGGAAATGAACTTTTATAACTTATCATGACTATGTGTGAGTCAAATCAATTGGAAATCTTATAGAATTTTATTTTATACAAACGAGACAGAGATCACTGGTTTACTATGGTGATTATTGTGGTGAATATTTTTATTCACAAAAGTAACACTAGATTCATATTTAAGCTAGTAGAGTATCATAACTCATTTGTTGTTATCGGCTTCTAACTTATAAAAGTGTACCCATGAAAAAGAAAGGTTGAATACCTTGAAATGTGGTGTATGACCTAAATGAGACTCTTATATAAATGTACCAAAAGTTTGACCAAGTCATGATCGAGTGTGATGATATATTGATCGTTGAATATAGCTATGGGTTTGCAAAGTGAAATAGAACAACTAGGATCCTAGAGATTGGATGCTTAAGATTGTCACTTGTAAAGAGTTGAGTTAAGCTCATTGGTGGTGACAAAAACCCTTATGTATGATGCATTGACAAGTACATCCGGCCAATGTGATTGTGAATTTACTAACACATGTATGTATTCTTGATATAGCCTAAAATATTGACTAATGCATAACCAACATCTTTATTGATGATAAAAATTGCTCGATGAGAATAGATACTCGAATCATTCGAGTCACGAGATATCTAAAAGCAAAGTCACGAGTAAAAGTTGACTTGCATTGTATATCTTGTAAACAATGAAAGGTAGCGAGTCATGTTAGAATTTAGATTATAGAGACTCCAAGCAATTGGTTGGCGTGTGATCACACTTAGAGGCACTTATAATCAAGAAATATTTAAAACACATGATTACTTATGGAGTATGATCTCATGGTTATGGAAATGTATGGAGAATAACATTAATCGCTAGATTAAAAGATGATATAACTTATAATAAGTAGTGTAATATGATGTCTAGATGGATTCGTCAAAGATGTAATATTACTCGGCTAATACTATCAACTAAGGTTATCTCTGTTGACTAAGTTAAGTCAAAGAATAACATTGCAGATCCACTAACCTAATGTGAAATAGAGAGTTGGTGAGTGAATCATCTAAAAGGAATGTGATGAATCCCATGGAGAAGTTTGTGTGAAGGAAACCCAACCTGGGTGACTTGAGATCCCAAGATCTTGGTTCAATAGGACAACCTAATTGTACAAATAAGTCATATCAATGTGAGGGTAACCCATGTCCATTCCTTTGATAAACAGTGAGCAGTATCACATTAATCATGTGACTTTTAGTGATCATAGTGAGATCACCTATGTAAGAAGAAGTAGGGTCGCTTCTAAGGGAATGTTGAGGGTGTGTTCACGACCATAAATGACATACCAATGAGGACTTTACTATGTCCATGAAGTATCTTGTATGAAGTTTGTAAATGTTTATACAAATGGCAAAACAATTCAAAGACATCACATCTACTAATTTGCTAGTAGGCTAGATATGCTTCATTAGGAAGATTCAAAGGTTAACCCTTACCAATCTTTTGCAAGATTTCGACATTGAACTTGAGTATCACAATTTCTGAGACGTCTACGATCATTTCCATTCATGTGAGGGATCGTTGGAAAATTAATATCTATATTTATTATAGGTTTACATACTCTTTGTAGTGTTATCATGTGATAGATGATCCATAACTCAAATGGAAATTAAAGATGGAGTCTTTAGACTTTCTATATGTTACAAATAGTCGACAAATAGATTCATAAATGAATTTTCATATATGCACACGTTCATATATGAACCTGTGTAATTAATTCATAAGACTCATATATGAATCTTCAAATATGGACTATTTGTAAAATTTTTGAAAATACCCCTTTGTGTCCACAACATGCATGAGCAATTATCGGTGCTTCGCAATCAAAGTCGCATTTGTTGACCAGATTAGTGGTGGAGATCATTTATTTATTTCACATTTTATATCATTTCTCATTTGAACCTAATACTATATAGAGTTAAGTTCCGGTGAGACCAAGTTTTTTTGGTGAGACCGGTGAGACCAACATATTTTACTTGAAACTTCACATCAAAACATTTGTGAAGGTAAAAAAAATTGAACATTCATCGTTAAAACATACTAAAAAACAAGATTGAAAAAAAAATTCCAAAAAAAGGTTAAAAAACGAAACCTTCACAGCAGGTTTTTTTGTGAAGGTTCGCATTATATATATGTAACCTTCACAGAACTTGAGCTGTGAAGGTTTCGTTTTTTAGCTTGTTTTCGATATTTTTTAGCATCGAAAGTGAATTTTAGGTCTGCGTATTCATGTTTTAAGTACATTCACGGTGTTTTTGTAACACCCGTGAATTCGGTGTAATAACGACTCTTTAATGAAATATGGAATTTAGAACTTTAGATCAAAATATGCATTTTGTGGTCTAATATGTTGGGAAATTCAATCACGAGTCCAACGGTTCTTTTGGAATCGAAAACGGAGCTATAACGAAGAAGTTACGGCCAAAACAAAATAGGACTAAAAACAATCAGATGCTAGCGATCGCTAGCCACAACCCTAGCGATCGCTAGGCACCAAAACACAAGCTGCTGTTTTCTCTCGCGATCAGACTAGCGACCGTACGAAGAAGGAAGCTAGCGATCGCTAGCCCTCAAGCCTAGCGATCGCTAGGTAGCTGTCAAAAAGGGAAAACGGGTTTTAAACCCTTCCAAACTTCATTTCCTCACAACACTTTCATTTCTCATCCATTTCTCCTGATTTTTCTCTCTACCTTCTCCAAATTCAAAACACTACAAGATCTTGAAGCTAAATCCATACTTGGTGCTAGCTAGTTGGAAATCACCACTCACTCATTCATCTTCCTCACTCACCCCTTCTCCACCATTGTTACTTGAAAAGAGGGGAGCTCAAGACTTAGGGTTTTAGCTTGGATCTCACTTGGTAAGCTTCAAATAAACCCTTGTAGGTTGGATCTATGTGTATAATAAAGGTTATGAACTAATCTAGGGTTCGATTTGCTTGATTTAGGTTTGTGCTCGTATTTGACCTAATCTTGGGATTTGGGGGTTTTTATCACAAAACCCTAAGGTGAGTTGTTAAAACCTTTTTGTTAAAACTGAGAGCACATCATTTTGATGAATTCTATGCCTTGCTTAGTCTTGTGGTTAAATGTGAATGTGGTATAAATTGTTTATCATGTCTAGTTAGAAAATATTCGTGATATGCATGAGGTAGGTGCTCGTATGAATAACTTGGATAGTGTTGTTCCTTATATGAGATGAATATATTGTATGCTACCTCGTAATGTGCTAAACCTACGGGTTGATTGACAAATGTAGCTATATGAAAAGCACCAAATGGTACATGACATTGTGTTTTGGAAAATGGAATGGTTAGCCTAAACGCGGCTTACGCCAAACGATAGAAAGGGGCTTGAGACCTCGGTACACACCTCTGTGATGATGCTATGCTAAATTCAGTGTCGAGGTTTTTGGTGTGTGATTGATAGGGACTAGATGCTATGCTAAATCCAGTATCTAGGTCTTATGTGAAAATGATATGGATGTGACGCGATGCTAAATTCCGTCTCACGATCCTATACGATAATAACATGGACGAACCAACGCAATGTGTCCACACCAAACAGTCGCGGGTGTGTACCTATGTCGCCGGCCTTCGGGTGGCTCCGAAGTGCGCGGGCCTCTGATGATGTCGCCATGCTAAATCCGGGGCATCGAGGTGTTTGGAATTAGATAATGTCGGGGCATTGGTTGGTGGAAATGGGTCGCTCCCATTGTTTCCAAAGATAATAATAAACCGGTTTAATATGCTAATCATATTGCTAGTATAATCGTGTATAACTCGCATGTCCATATATATATCTTATGCGCATGATATTAACTGTACAACTCACTAGGCTCCTTTAGCCTAACACTTGCTTGGTGTCGATGTGTCTCTCAGGTACTCGGGACATTGTCCCCAAGTAGGCCTCGGACGTAGAGTGAGCTTGGGGGAAACATTGGAGATACCGGTCTACTATGACCGCGAGACTTACCGTAGAACGATAACCCTTTTGTAGTCTTCTTCTTAGATAGAACTAGACTAGTTTGGTTATTGTATTTCTCCTTCGATTACAAACATTGTAATTAATTGTACATTACTTATACCCCGTTTTGGGATGAGCTCACGCCTTGGCGTACATTGTATACCACCTTTTGTTTAATTGAAGGTTTTTGTTCGCCCTGATTTTTAGGGTGTTACAGTTTTTTTGTGAAGTTTCATAAGTTAAGTATTGGTCTCACGCGGTCTCACGGTAACAGCTTGGTCTCACCTGATCCTAAGTCTTCTTATATATATATATATATATATATAAGAGAGAGAGAGAGAGAGAGAGAGAGAAATTTCTTTTGTGAACCATAATTTTGGTGTGAACTTCGCCAAAAAGACGATTATATAATGAAATTGGTTCATAAAATTGTTTAACATGATGAAATTATATTATATGATTCATTTTTTGTTGAAATTGTTTTATATTTCGGTGTTTTTACGTAAAATCAAAAGGCTTCATAAATTTTTCCATTCTTATGAAACTGTTTCATATATTTTGATGAAACCTTTTGATTTTTACGTAAAAAAAACACCGAAATATGAAACAATTTCATCAAAAAATATTTCACATAATATAATTTTATCATATTAAACAATTTCATGAACCAATTTCATCATATAATCGTCTTTTTGGATAAGTTCACACCAAAGTTATGGTTCACAAAAGAAATTGACTATATATATATATATTTATATATTCCAATTCACATACAGGGAAATAAATTACCCCCACGATATCATAAAACTACCAATTGTCAAGACACCTATAGGATCAATCCTATAGTTTCAGAAAACCCAATTGAAGCCAATATCACTTCAAAGGTACAAAGTAGGATGCTGCTAAAGTGTTGGATATGTTTATGCCTAGAGATATTGAGGCCATTTCTAGGATCACATTATGGTCGAGAAGGTCAACGAACATTCCTATATGATATAGTAGTAGACATGGAAGATACAAGGTGTGCTCCATGTACTGGTTGATTATAGATAATGTGATGAACAAGTCCCACCCATGGGACCATAGGGATCGGAAAAGTATTTGTGTCTGAGTTTGTTGGGTCTGAGGTACCACTGCTGATACAACTGTTGATGTTACCACTGCTAGCTTTGGGGTGTTACTACTGAAGGCTTAGTTGAAGTTACCATTGCTAGTATGTGAGTTACCACTGCTAGTGTAAAGATTACCTCTGCTGATCAACTTACCACTGCTGACTGAATATTACTGCTTTTGTATTACCACTGCTAGAAGAGTTGGGATAAGGAAAGGATTGTGCAGATTGAAGATATGGACAAGATACGATTCTGTTGGAGATTTTATAGAGATTATCTTGTTTAGATTTACTTTCCTTATTGTAATCTTGTAATTCGTATAAGTAGATAGCTGATAGAAGGTTAGAAGTACGAGTTCATTAAGCTTTTGTTTAGAATATTGAAGCCTCAAGATTGTTCTTTAATCCCTACAATAGAGAAGTATTATACGTCTGGTTTGAGCCTGTTCAAATCAGATTGGGACTTTGGTTGTAATCATTAAGCTTGTGATCAATACACAATCTGTTCTATAATTCATTGTTAATCCATTCAAAGTATTATTCCGCAAACTTCTTTGATTTAATTGTTCTTGACATATTTGATCCTGTCAAAGTTTCGTCGAAGATCAAAATTCTTCGTTTGGCAAGCAGTGAAAAAAGCTTTTCCTACAAAGGATGCTTTGAAGATTTAAGGCGTTTTGGTCTCTGAAAATTGTGGGTGTTGATGGGTGTTGTGTAGGAGTGGTGGAGGATACTTGGCATGTTTTTCTTACATGTTCTTTTGTCATGGATTGTTGGAGCAAGTTAGGCTTCATTTCAAGATACAACGTACTACCATGAAGTATTTGGTACGAAAGAGACCAACGGGTATGACCACAAATCTCTGAACCCCCTCTGGTGGTCATGACTTATCAATTGGAACAATGAAGGTTGGAAGAGGGCTTGTATATAGATATCTCGAACGCAACACCAACATGTACGAATGACCTGTAACAAATGGCATCCACCATTATCCATACCTGAAATGTAACAGTGATGCCACTATTTTTGTCGACAGATGTGCAATAGGTTCAAGGATGGTGCTTCAGGATGACAAAGGAGATTTATTGCTTATTGGATGACTCAACGATAGGGCATCCCGCAAGTAAGCTTGAGGCATTGTTGTGGATTCGAGACATGGAGTAGAAAAATGTCGACTCTGAAACCATAGTCAACGCTCTAACTTACGAGGAGGAGGATCACACAAAGTTTTGGGGACATCCTTCAGGCTTAGATGATATATCGACTGTTAACGTTCACTTTAAAAATAAAAATAAAGTTACACATAAAGTAGCTAAATAATCCTAATTCTTTATCCAACCCATCTAAAGGTCGACTCTCCCCATTAGTTTGACAATGACTTATTGTCCTTTTGTAACATTTTTATCATTAACATAAATCCTTGCTTTTTAATAAAGAAAATGCTCTAATAATTCGTCGAAATAGAATATACTCTTATCTTCAAATTTTAAATATCTATTTTAAAGAATTTTTAAAGCTTTTCTTGTGGATAATAACAAATTAAAGTATTTTTAGTACAAAATTTGTCTACCATGAACACGAAAGTTTTTTCGGATAGAACAAAAACTATTGATGAAAAATCCTTTTGGGGTGGGTCCCATCCATCACCTCCGCCGAACTCACACACAACCATCGATTCTTGACACGTGGACTCATACGTGTCGCATATTTCTTTCATTTCGTCACGCTTTCCATCTCCCCAATAAGCCCCTCTCGTGATCTTCAATCAGCCAGCTTTCTGGCCTACAAAAATTACATATATACCCATCTATAATCTTATTACCACTTTTTATTTATCTCAACCCTTTGACCTCAGTTTCCTTCTGGAATCATCTTTTGATCACCTTCTATTGTTCTTCACTAACACTCCTAATTTAAAAAGCCCCAACTTTATTTTGTAGTTCAAGAAGAGTTCAATTGAAGAAAATTTGAAGCTTTTCTTTTTGGGGAATTTAGGGTTTTTTTTTTTCTTTTAGTCAATTATCATCAGGTTGTTTCTTTGTTACTCAGCTTCATATATCATCAAAACTTTAGACTTATTATTCCTTTTGACAGTTGTGTTGCTTGAAATTGTTGTTTTTTTTTTTCATTTCTTTTCTTTAAGTTTTGAACTTTAATGGTTGTTTTACTTTGTGATGAATGACAGAAAGAAAGAAAGAAAGAAGGGGTTTTGTTTAAAGGGTAATTTGGTAATTTTGGAATGATGCAAGGTGGTGGTGATGAGCTGAACATATCTTTCAACAATCTGATGGTGTTGGGAGGTGGAAGGAGGGTTATTACTGAGTGGAAGGACATACCCATGGAGCTTTTGATGAGGATTGTATCTTTGTTGGATGATCGGACGGTTGTGATTGCTTCTGGGGTTTGTAGTGGATGGAGGGATGCTATTTCTTGGGGGCTAACTCATTTTTCCCTATCTTGGTATCTATTTTCTTTTCTCATCCTTTCTGATTCTATATCAATCTTTATATTAATTTATTCAAGATTTTCAATAGCTTTATATGGTTTATGATTCTGTATATTTATGGTCTTATAGCTTTATAGCTTTTTTATTCAAGATTTTCAATAGCTTTGTTTGGTTTTTTTTATGGGTCTATCTTTTTGAGTTTTTAAATGGTTGTTTATAGCTGAAAAATTGGTGATCAGATGTTTTGATTTTAGGGGAAGTATTTTGGGTGGTTCTTTATGCACTATTTATGTGTTAAGAGGTAAAGTTTGAGCATGTGCTCCACAAATTATTATTTTTTTGTTTTTTATTTTTTGAAGCTAACAAACTCATACAACCATCTCCATCAAGAGATTCAGAGGTGTGGGGTTCTTGTGATATGGGCACTTAACCAACATAAATTGGGTTACCCTTACCGACTAAGATTCTTGGTCATTAAAATAACCCCCCCCCCCCCCAACCCGAAGGTGAGGGGGTCGGGTTCAACAGCGGGCCCCGGACGCCCGGTATACACACCGGTAAGCCCCCTCATTGAACCCGTGCGGGTGAGGGGTCCGGGTGTGTACACCAGGGCGGGCTTTGTCCCCATTTTACTCTCTCTTCCTCTTTCTCTATCTTGATACATACATACATATATATTAAAACAAATTAAAAGGGTAAAGATTGGGTTAGTTTGGGTTGTGGTACACTGGTACTCCGCTTTCGGGTAAGGAGGGTAGAAAAGAGAAAAAGCTGATGTGGCGCTGAGGTGGCATTGGCACAGGCATAGGGTTTAGCGGTACTCATGGTCTAACCCTTGCCAATAAAAGTTACCACCCTTGTTTACCTTGTTGGGTAACATTTCTAACAAAATGGATTATTGGTTAGTCTCTTTCGCCCCATAAGTTTTTCTCACTTCACTTCCAAGTAAACGCTTGTTGGGCTCACTTACCTTACCAAGTAAGCTCGGCGATGATTGAGAATCTTACCTAATAAAAGGCCGAGAGTTTTACCTGGTAAGTGAAGTTGAAGATTCTTGTTGGGTTAGAGACAGCTTGCCGACAATTATTTCTTGGGAGGCAAATCTTAATCGAGAAGATAAGTGCCTAGTTACATGATAAGAGGTGTTTACCGAACAACCCCTCATGCTATGTTTATCAACCAGAGGTAGCTTGTTAGTTGAGCTTATTAAAAAACAAGTCTCCTTTGGCAAGTTATAAGGTTTTGAAAAGTTGTTTCAGATATCTTATTGAAGATTTGTCCACATTTTTCCAATTAATCACCTTATAATTTACATAAATGCTCTTAAAAGTGTTCTTTGTCATTTAAATTTGGACCACTTTTTACCAAGAGTGACTAGTTTATCAGCTAGCTTAGCTTATCAGTTCATAACTAACTTATTGGTTACGTTACCGAACATAGCCTTATACTTGTTCCATTGAGAGAAAAATGATTTGTTTAGACTGATAATACATTTATTCTCTTTTCATTATTTTTCTTGTAATTATGTTCTAGACCATCTCTGTCTTGAATAGTAGTTCCATAAATTAATTTTGCTCCTTTTCTTTTTTGACCATCATTAGCTAGATTGTTGCAAAATGGAATTCCTGCATATCTGAAGCTTGATCGACACTTCTACTTTAAGTTAACCTTACACACACACACACACACACACACACACACACACACACACAGAGGGAGATCAGTTGAGAATGCCGACTATCAAGAGAATACGAAAATGGATTGCAAAATCACATGTGATTTTACATTAATAGTCAGAAATAAGTGTCCGGTTGACTTCGGCCGTGTCTTCATATCACATGTTATTTTCTACGTGATGTTAGTGCAAAATCACATGTGATTCGACCATGTTCTTATTTTATTGAATAGGTATCATTCTCATTTGAACCTGACTCTACATACATACTACGTACATGTAACATAATTATATATAGGGTCAGGCTCAAATGGAAACTCATTTTTCATTGCGAAGGTGATGACAGCCGAGTGCGCGCCATGTGGCATATTCAGTTTGAATAATAATGTATTATTCAGAATGAATAATATAATTCATTATTAGACCGAGTAAGAACTGAATGTCGTATTATTCAGGCTGAATATGCCACGTGGCGCGCACTCGGCTGTCCTCACGTTCGCAATGAGATATGAGTTCCGAGCCGAACTTTCGCGTGTGTGCGCGCGCGTGAGTAAGTACTGAATGTCGTATTATTCAGACTGAATATGCCACGTGGCGCGCACTCGGCTATCCTCACATTCGCAATGAGATATGAGTTCCGAGCCGAAATTTCGCGTGTGCGCGCGCGTGAGTAAGTACTGAATGTCGTATTATTCAGACTGAATATGCAACGTGGCGCGCTCTCGGCTGTCCTCACGTTCGCAATGAGATATGAGTTCTGAGCCGAACTTCCGCGTGTGTGTGCGTGCGCGCGTGTATATATAACTGTGAAGTACTTTTGGGGGACTCCTTGGTGATTCCCGATAGTTTGTCTAAAATGTGAGAGAGAGTTTTATATACTGTTGATAATGAATGGTTAAGGGAGGTTTTGATATACTTACCCCATTGGATAAATAGGTAAAAACTAAAAAGCTACTTTTTATCCGTTAGAAGTTTACCTGACATTTTAACCGGTATTATATATAATTGATTAATGAAGCTCTTAATGGCTGTTTTTCTTCAATTTCTGTAGGTGCAAAAACAACATGAACAACATGGTACTTTCTCTTGCTCCCAAGTTCACAAAATTGCGGGTTTTGACCCTTCGGCAAGATAAACCGCAGCTTGATGATTATGCCGTTGAGACCATTGCCAAAAACTGCCACGATTTGGAGGATCTCGACCTCAGCAAGAGCTTTAAGCTAGGTGATCGATCCCTTTATGCTTTGGCTCATGGCTGTCCGAATCTTATTAAGCTCAATATCAGCGGCTGTTCTGCCTTTAGCGATTCAGCTCTTGAGTATCTCAGTGGTTACTGCCGTAGATTGAAGATCTTGAACCTTTGTGGATGTGCAAAAGCGGCATCCGACAAGGCTCTCAAGGTATGCACTAATCATTTTATTAGCTAAATGACGATTTTACCCTTGATAATTGATGAAAGGGTTTTTGGGGGTGCTGCAGGCTATCGGATACAATTGTCGACAGCTTCAGTCTATAAATCTAGGCTGGTGTGAAGGAGTTGGTGATGCCGGAGTGATGAGTTTGGCTTACGGGTGTCCTGATCTGCGGGCCTTAGATTTATGTGGATGTGTTCTTATAACAGGTAATTCAATGATTTTCACTTGAATTTATAAGGTGAAACAATTATGTCATATGGTGAAAGTGATGCAATAAGGGGCCACTTGGTTTTTGAAAAGTACCTCCTAAAACCTCTTACCTCTAAAAGTTAGAGGTTTGCAGACTTGAGACTGTTTTATTTTTAATAAAAGGTCTGAAAACCTTACCGTCCTCTGAAATTTTAAGAGGTGCACCATTCCACCTCTTATTTTTTAGAGGTGAATTTAGACTTCAGACTTTAGACCTCTTAAAAAATAAATGACACTTTAGTGGATGTTAACAAGTTCTTTTCTTGTTATGACACTTTACATAAATACATCTTTTACTTGACACTTGTATTTAAAGAACATGTTTTCAATTAATATTGTATGAAGAAGTTAATAGGACACTCTTTCTCGAAAGGTCCTAAAAAACTTGTTAAAAGCCTAAAATCATACTGCAAACTTATTGTAACATTTTTACACAGTTGTTTGGTTATATAAACATAAGTCCTGTAAAACGGTCTATTAGAGCATCTAGACATTTTGGCGGCCTATAGAATCCCAATTTTGTTAATGTGCTCTTGAAATATTGATGTTATGTTGAAACATGCAGATGAGAGTGTGATAGCTTTGGCGAACAATTGCTTGCATTTGCGGTCTCTTGGTCTATACTACTGCCAAAACATCACGGACCGAGCCATGTACGCTTTAGCACACAGCCGAGTCAAAAACAAACGGGAAGTTTGGGAGTCGGTTAAAAGCCGGTACGAGGAAGAAGGGCTCATTAATCTCAACATCAGTCAATGCACGGCCCTAACCCCGCCTGCGGTTCAAGCTTTGTGCGACCAGTTTCCGGCACTTCACACATGCCCAGGTAGGCATTCTCTGATTATAAGCGGTTGTCTGAACCTAACCTCGGTGCACTGTGCTTGTGCGTTCCAAGCCCACCGAGCCATGGCACCGCTTTCACATCCGGCTCATTGAGCGGTGGTTATGGTTGGTGGGATCGTTTCTTGCGGTTGGTGGTCTTGATGGTGTATGTATATATGTTGGTTTTTTAACGGTTGGTCTGTGTGAAGACTTATGGATGTTGGGACTTTTATAAACCGGAAAGTTTATTTCATCTTCTCGAGTATTCTACATGAAATCTAAATAAATGTATTGTGGAGCTCTAAAACTAAAAACTCTATTATGTGGTTACAACAAAATTGAGTTTATTGGACCTTAATAACGTATGTATTGCTTATATAAGATTTAAGTTATAACCAAACAATTATAATGGCCTACAAGTTTATTGCAACACCTTGTTTATGTAAAACAGAAAAATGTTTGGTTTTATAATCTTAAGTCGTATAAGCCCATTTGACCTGGATGTTGCGAGTACGTTGATTGTGTTGTGGGAAGGGTTGGCTTTTGAAGCGAGAGTCATATATGCGTATGAACATCAAAAGATTTAAAACGAGTACCTGATCGTGTGAGCAATTAAGCTTCAGCGGAAACGTACAAATTATATTGGAGTTTTTGCTAAAAATACAACACTTTATAAAGACTATTGAGGTTGTTTGGCGGTGGGAAGTTATTGCCACTATAATGAGCAGTTTGAATTTATGCTTGTCATTTGGGTTGACTTAATGGCTCGATAAGTATTCTTCACATAAGCTCGAGCTTAAGTTTAAAAAGATCCAACTTTTATTCAGATCATTCAAAGAGTTGTTATTAAATGCTTATCAAATATTCATGTCCCCAATGAAGCCACGCCCTTCACGCTCCCCAGGCATACCTGATATCCCAAAAAGCGAAACCCCTATTTTTTTTATAGATAAGGTCTAGCTAGGCTTTGTCTAGACTACATCATTGGCAATTTAGAACTGTTTTCTTCGACTGTCTGAGACTAAGCCCGGCCGTCCTTCGGCGACGTCATCGTCTCCACAGCCACAGACCGGCGACGACTACCACTCTCTCTCCACACTCTACAGCCTCCTCTCTCTCTCCCCACCGGCGACGACGTGCTCTGCCTCCACAGATCGGCGACGACTACTACTCTCTCGCCACAGCCTACTCTCTCTCTCTCTCTCTCTCTCTCTCTCTCTCTCTCTCCCCACCGCCTTGCTCTCCAGCTGCTACCGGTTGCTCTTCACCGGCGACCACTTGCTCTCCATCGGGTTCAAGGTAAAATCGGGGTTTGGGTCGGGGTTCAGGGTAAGCATATACCCGATGGGGCATCTCGATAAGATTCCCGACGGGGAATGGGATGGGAACAGGACATGTTTTAGATTTCGGGTTCGAAGACGGGGTTGACCTACCCCGTCTCGAATCCGTCCCGTTGCCATTCCTATGCACACCTAAGGGTGAGCATAAAAAGCGGGTACCCGCTTTTGGAACCGGAACCGGCGGCTTTGGAACCGCCGGTTCCGGTTCTCAAAATTTTGGAACCGTCAAGGGTGGAGCCAAAAATATTACTTAGGGTGGTCCTCAAGGGTGGAGTCAGAATTTGAATTTAGGATGGAGTCAAAATTTTAATTTAGGATAGTCCCTTCATTGTTATTAGAAAAATACATAAATAACATATATAAAGAACTTAACCAACAATTCAAGTTTTGTACGACGACTGCTTAAGCGACAGTTTTCCCAAACATTTTATCAGCATATCCAAATGTTTTCTCAGTAGACATTTATCGTTAAGATTCAATATTCTAACTTACATAAATAGGTAAAATTCTATTCCATTAAAACAGTGTCGTGTGCAATAATTTACCTAATAAGTACTAACCAATTTAGAGTCGTTATCATCGCCTAACAGTTAAGACTCTTAATCCTTGTCATCATTCTTATTGGGTAAAATTGTTAGTCATTTGTCACGTTTATCCAGTAAGACAAACCGTAAGTCTCATATGATAACCCACAATTATTTCTCTTTGCCAAATGTATATCCATAATGCTTAGAAGTCAAAATAATTATTATGTAAAAACGTACAATATGTTTAATCTAAAAAGTAAATATTACGATTTGAGGGCACAAAAATGAAACTAATTAAATGAAACAAGTAAGTGAAGTTATTTTTTTATATTGCATAAAAATGAAAAACGATGGAACTAAGCAGGAGGTATTTAAACAAACTAAGGAATTTTCTATTAAAATGTGAGAGTGATCCTAGGCTAATCCTAGGCTAAGGGTCCGCCCTTGGGAACCGTTACTCGGTTCCGGTTCTCAAAATTTTGGAACCGTTACCTGATGGGTACCCGGTATTTTTAAATATATATTTTTTTATATTTTAAATAGATTACTTTTTCGCCATATTTTGTATTTATTATTAAGACTTTACGAGTAATTTTTATCAGATTATTATGTTTTTAAGTTGGTACTTTATATTTTGTCATATTTATTCGTTAAACTTGAGGTTTTATTACATTTATAATGTATGCAATGTTTGAAAAAACTAAAAAAATAGGTCACTGGGTACCCAATATCAGAACCGGTTCCAAAAAATTAAGAACTGCTCTAACCGGTTCTAGTTCTTATATTCCAAAAACCGCCGGTTTCAGTTTCGATTCCATGAAAAAAAGTCGGATACCCGGTTATGCTCACCCCAGCACACCTATTAGTCTATTACAAGAGCAACAAGGGCTAAATTTGTATTACTCAAATAACAAGGGCTAAATTTGTATTACTCAAATACTTATTTTTACAAGTTGGGTGTTTTCCAAAGAAAGAAAAATGACTAGAGGAGGATACAAAAGGAAGAAGGAAATACTCTCACACGGATCGCTATCCGTGTTGTTTCTAAAAACCTAATCTCGACCGTCCATTCCACTCCCTACAATCCAACGGTCACTAAACTCCATCCGTCATTTTCCCCCAAATATTTCAAAATCTCCCACTCCCACCACAAACCCTATAAAAACCACCACTCTCTTCCGCCATTAACAACAATCCAAAATCCTTCCATAATTCCTTCTATTCACCACTGTTTCTGTGAATCCTCCATAGATATGGCAAGAACTAAGCAAACTGCCCGCAAATCCACCGGCGGAAAGGCGCCAAGGAAGCAGCTGGCCACAAAAGCCGCCAGGAAATCAGCTCCGGCGACCGGAGGAGTGAAAAAGCCACACAGATTCCGGCCAGGGACGGTGGCACTGCGGGAGATCCGAAAGTACCAGAAGAGCACCGAGCTGCTCATCCGGAAGCTTCCGTTTCAGCGGCTGGTTCGAGAAATCGCTCAGGATTTCAAGACGGATCTCCGGTTTCAGAGCAGCGCGGTGGCCGCCCTCCAGGAGGCCGCGGAGGCGTATCTTGTCGGGTTGTTTGAGGATACTAATTTGTGTGCGATTCATGCGAAGAGAGTTACGATTATGCCGAAAGATATACAGTTGGCTAGGAGGATTAGAGGTGAGAGGGCTTAGGGTTTCTGAAATTATTTAGGGTTTTGGTGTTGTAAACCCTAGAAAGAAGGGATTTGGGGGTTTTGTGTAATGTTTTGGTCTGGATGTTGATAAGTTTTATTGCAATGAGATTTATTTTGCTTTTGATGATGTGGTTAAATGTGATTCAAGTTTTGAGAAATTGAAAACTGTATTGAAACCATCTATGGGTTGATTCGATTTGGTTTTCAATTGCGATTTCTGTTGTTTAGGCTTGCTTACAAACCCAAAACAAGTCAATTTGGGATCGATTTGTTCTTTCAATACTTGAAGGGAATAGCTGAAACAAGCTGGTATGGACAATTGTGAATTTTGATGATCAATCTGGTTGGTGGGCTTTTATTGTCTTTTCAGCGGCTTCAATTGATGGATTTCGATTTCGTCCCTCAATGGTTACTTCTAGAACAATTTTGGTTCAAGAAATGGTGCAAACGATTCTTGGTTTTTGAGAAGAATTGAGGGGTTCTTTAGAAGAATTGATGGGGTTTTGAGAAGAATTGATGGGTTTTCCTTCCCCATCAGGTTGCTGCACGCATCAAGTTCACAGCCTCCATCTTCAAGATAATCAAATTTTGTGAATTTTTACTCGGATTCTTTTTCTCGTCGCAGAGGGGCTGTCATTAGGGTGTAAACGAGTCGAGTTTTTATCAAATTATCTCAAGCTCGAGTTCGGATCGTTCGAGTCGAACTTTATGGAGTTCAAGTTCAAGCTCGAGCTCGAATATTTAACGAGTCAAGCTCGAGCTTTTAAGAGTTCGGCTTGAGTTCTTATCGAGTTTTTCAAGCCTTGTATAGTAGTATATAAATATGTATCTTTCGAGCTTTTTGACCCGATCTCGAGCTATAACCCAATAACCTATTTTTTATGTAATTTGGAGCTTTTCGAGCCAAACTCGAGCTATAATGTATATTTTATGAGTCGAGCTCTAGCTTGAAGTATGAAAGCTCGTCGGGCTATCGAGTCAAACTCGAGCTTAACATTAATTCTTGAGCTGGGCTCAATTCGTTTACACCCCTAGGTGTCGCACAGGGGCTAAAACCCCCGCATTGTGTAGATTTTAGATTTGCTTATTTGATGTCATTGTGTTGTCATTGTTGGAATTATACTTGAATGAGATGTGGATCATGGAGGGTGTATGTTGAATATGATTTGTATAAAAAAGAAAATGAAGGTTGTATGTTGGAATTACAATTGAATGAATTGTATGTTGTAATTACACTTGAATGTGATCATGGTGTATGTTGAATATGAATTGTATAAAAAGGATTATGATTTGTAAATTAGTTGTTATGAATAATGGTTTTCGTAAAATAGTACCTTAAATCAGATTCAGATGTTTGACAGTTTAGAAAAAAACAAACAGTCTTATAAGATTCAGATTCAGTCTTCAGCACAATCACTTAAAAATCAGAGGTGGAAACAGATTCAGACTTCAGCACCACTTAAAAACAAACAACACCACTTAATAAATCATCTCTTTAACAAAGCTATAAAGACTTTTTCTTTTACCCCATCCGAACATGAAAATTTGTTTATCTCCTTTTTTAAAATCAAATAAGTCAATAGAAAACAGTCCCAAAGACCCCTCTAAGGCTATGCATGATGCCCCTTGTGGGCTTGGTGACTTCCTTGCCGTTTGTTCGGGCTCCAAGTGGGCTGTGCTACGAGGGATGGCAGGGCTCATGAGGCGGCTTTCCCGACGGTAGTCACAACTAGTCCAAGCTGCTCTCTCTCTCTCTCTCTCTCTCTCACACTCTTTTTTCTATTTATTTTTAATTAAATTATTGTGGGTTGTGGTACATTGGGGCTTGTAGGGGGCTTATAGTGGGTTTATGGTAAAACTGATGTGATGCTGATGGCTGCGCTACTAGCCTAAGAAGTTGAACCCAATGGTTAAATGATAAACAACACAAACACTCAATTTGACAGAATGCATTTCTTGCAACTTCTTAATTTATGTAACTTAATACATTATTATGCTTGATGTACATGTATATATGTTTGTTTGAGTTCATAATCCTTTATCTCAAGAAGCTCAACTGCATTAATTTATTCCAATCCAATCAAACATGATCAGGCTGCTCCAGTTGAACACTATAATCATCTTTATTCAAAGCCACATAATCACCAAGATACCCTTCAAGGAAATCACCCAAGCTTGATTTATCAATATTCTCATGGTGGTACGACTTGCACACGAGATACAGAATCGTCTGAATCACGAGCCCGAATAAAAACAGCTTCAAAAGCACCACCAAACACAAACCCGCAATCCCCACCCTTTTCCAAACCCCCAACGAACGCCCATAAACCACGTTTACCTCAAACACAATTTGGACCGCGAAAAAGGACAAATGTAGCTTCGCGAAAGCAACAAAAGCCACCCATCGTTTCCCTTTAACCAAATCATTCCCTCTCATCATTGCTTTTGGCCCATAAGCGCTTTCCAACACGGAAACAACACAACCCATTTGCCAAATAACGCTCATGTGAATAAACCCCACGAAGTACAAAACCAACATAAAATGAAACACCACGATGCCAAAAAAGTTATCAGGAAAATGCACCATGTAGAAAATGACTATCACGATTGCGAGCACGTTATAAACGAAGAAACCCAAAAATACGCACATAAAAGTGACGGTGAGTCGCTTCCAAACCTTTGGGACAATGGTAATGATTTCGGAAAACGTTAGATTACGTGAAGTGTAAATGGAAGCAGTGGTGTAAACGATGGCAGAAGTTGATAAGAGCGAAAAGAGAACGAGAAAGGTGAAATAGGTGGCTTTAAATAACCAATATGTGATCCACTCGGAGTGTAACGCGTCTTTAAGTTTGTTGTATCGTAGGGTTCCGGGCCGTGTTATGTGTTTTTCGAAATCGGTGTGCATTATTTTTCTTGAGATTAGTTCAGAAATTTCCATGTGAGCTAGGAAGATGAAGGCTAAAGGGAGGATGAAAGTTAGGGTGATTTGAGTGAAGATTTTTCTCCATGAGATGATGGTTTTAAGGGTTTCTTTGTAAATGCCAAAGAGTCCCAAGAATTGCATTTCTTCTTGTGGTCTATCCATGGGGAGTTAGATTTCTTGAATTGAAAATGGGAAGATGGATAGGAGTTGTTAATAATGGTTTCAAATTCAAGGAATATAATAAACCTGTTAAAATTTGTTTTTGTTTGTTTTCATCTATTTATGAAAACTATGTAAAATTGTATGTTTTATGAAAACTATGTAGCTATTCTAGGTAATGACGCTATGTTTATATTTTCTATTCCTAATGTAACTATAATATAAGAGAATAATGTGCCTGCTTAATATTTTAATTGTCAATTTATACAGTTGTTAATTTGTATAGGAACATATTATTCTAGTTATTCTAGTTACAAGTTCGTCGAAGGTGTTAGTGTTGGTGAATGCCCAAAAATCAATCATATAATAGTTATATTTTTGGGTTTTGGTTTCATGAAATAAATAAAAGAAATTGCCTAATTTATTATGTCTATATTATAGTTTGTGTTTTATTTATTCATAATAGATAACCTAGATTAATGTATTTTAAATATTCCTAGTAATATTATTTGGGGTTTAAGGCTGAAATAACATGAGAATGACTAACATATGTAGGGATTCATATAGAGATATAGAATCCACATAGGGGTACAGGATTAAGATTTTGTGTACTCGATGACTCGTTATGAGAACATTGTATTTGAGTGTCATAAGTGTTTCTCATGTGGTCAATATACATATAAATTCTTTGACTTGAGAGCAATGAGTTTGTTGTGTGTGAATGGTATATTTTGACATTTATTATAATCATTCTGTAACTGGGTGACAGATTGATTGTTGGGTATATTATAAATCACATAGTAGAACTAACATGTATCGAGATAGGATTTGTCCCTCCTTTACGATGGAAGTGATGTTTCTGGGCCCCTTGATAAATATATATATTATGAAAATGCATGCTTGCTAACATAATTGATATGAGATATCGTGATATGTTTTTCATTAATATATTAGGAAATCAAGAAATTAGAGATTGGACATAATGAGAATGACACGTTCAATGTTTCGTGTTCAATCTGGACATCAAGGACAAAATAATTAAATGTGTAAACTAAAATTGACTACAAACCGGTAACTCACCATTGTTTATAAATATAAATAAAAGATTAATATTTATTACCAACATATCAAGAACCCATTGGGTCACACGAATTGAACATATTCGAATAAGGAATTTCAGTAATTAAAATATTTAATTATTATATCTGATTTATATTGATTTGATTTGATTAAATAAAATCTGATATTTATTTTATGTTGGACATAAAATAATTAACGGATGGTCTTTGAAAGAGAGTGATGGTGTTTGTAAGTATGGCATGGTGTATGACCACTCTTACACTCGAGTAAGGTGTAATGATGGTGGTCATCTTTGTGCCATATTTTCATCACCACATCATACAAGAAAAGAGTCTTGTATAACTCTCTCTCAAAATCACCTACAACATATGCTCCTTTTTATTTATAAGTTTTAAAACCGTGACTAGCATCATGAGAATGCAAAGGATTCGGATTGTTTGCCTGGATACGCCGGAGGCATCAAAATTTGTTTGTTGTTGTGATTCAAAGTCTCGTCAACTGTGAGGTATAATTTCGAAACACCCGATTTATTTCAGTTCGTATGGGTCCTTGGAGGGTTACGGTTTTATTTTCCGTTGTGCTTAAGATCTCGTAACCTAACAGTTAGATGTATATCTTCTAGCTAAATAATAGACAAGCAGTCCTCCGGGGTTTAGCTCATTTAGCACAAGGACGGAACGACGTTCAAAATAACGATGAATAAAGACATGATTAAGAAACACACACACACACATGGTTGTGAGATCACGAGCCATACCATAGGGACATAGTGGTCTGAGTATTTCTTCATATATTAGGGTTCACTGTATTTTTCCTATGAATACAAAGTGTGTTTTTCTGTAAAGGTTCATTGTGTTTTTCATAGTTCAACTTTCTTAAATGTGAATGGTCGCTTCTTGTAAAGATTTATTTTTTCTATGAAGGTTTGGTGTTTTAGACATAAAATGTTCACACAACATAAAAAATCTCAACCAAGGGCTCCAAAGCGGTATATATATATAGAGGGATATTCTTTTGTAAATCTTATAAGGGTTTTAAACCATGATATTTATTGAAATGATGAAGATTTATTTATTATAATTTGAATATTTATGAAAGATGATTAAAGTTCATTAATTATAACAAACTTTTATATCTTGAAAAATTAATTATGTTAGACTAGATAGACGGTTAAGATTGTTTTACATGGTTTATTAAAAGAATGCACCTATCTCTCTCTCTCTCTCTCTCTATATATATATATATGTAGAGAAATGTTCAAACAAGAACAAATTCAATTTGCAAGAACAAAGGGACAATTCTGGATCACATGTGATGTGGGTCCCACATAATAAAAAATCATATATGATTCAGGTGGGTCTCACCACTAAATCATATATGATTTATTTAATGATGGGTGCCACATAACATGTGGCTCAAAATGCATTCTTTTGTTCCTACAAATGATGTTGTTCTTGTATAAACCTCCCTCTATACATGTATGTATGTATAGAGAGAGACAGAGAGATAGATAGATAAATGAGTATTCTCAAATGGTGAATTATGATTGATTTAGTGATTCACATTAATGAAAAATTGAAAAACTAGAACAAAGTGATGTGTATAGGAAAAGTGGATGAGATGCATTATTGTATTATTTTATATGGCTTGACTCATAAGGTTGTCTATTTAAAAAAAACATTTTTTTGCCAAAAAAGATAATTTTGACGCAAAAGAAGAACTCTTTATGTATATAAACGAAAAAACCTTGGGGTATTATGGTGGCACAAAAGAATTCAGTATATCACAACTGATGGAGTTTTCCAGTTTCTAAAATTTGAAAATATGGAAGAAAGTAATGTATATAAGAAATGTGGATGAGATGCATTTTTGTGTGAATTCATATGGCTTGACTAATAGGATTGCTTATCTCGGATAATTCTTTTTTGCAAAAGAAAACAAAAATAGTTTGATTCAAAATCAAAAGGTTGTCTTGTTTTGAATGATCATTTATTACAAAAGAATATTAACAATCGTTATCGTCATTATAATTTATATATAAAAGGAATCTGTTTATCTTTAAAGCTAGAAAATATTGGGATTATTGAGGTGATACAATGATAATTGATTATTATCGAATGATGGATTGTGGTTGATTTAAAATTGTCCAACATTGATAAAAAGTTGAAAAAATGGAACAAAGTGGCGTGTATAAAATAGGTCATTCCATATGGTTTTACTCATAAGGTTATCTATTTTGGGTCCCTCTTATTGCATCAAAGAATAGTTTGATTCAAAAGGTTATCTTAATTTGGATGACAATCTTTTGCAAAATTTTTTACATAACCTTGGGGCATTAAGGTGGTATAATGAGATTGAGTATTTACAAATGGTAGATTGTGGTTGATATGGAGTTATCTCACATTGATGAGAAGTTGAAGCGGACTTGAGATGAATGAGAAATTCTATTGTGACACGAAAAAACGATGAGTAGAGGACAAAGTTGGTTAGGAGAGAAAATGTGATAGAAAGTTTTAGTCTACTACAATATACATTTCTACTAATGCATATGAACTCTCAATACTATAATTAAAAGAAAAATGTATAATATATATATAATGCATGTAATAACAAATCATGTAGGCTTAACCCGAAATGAAAATAAACATAATTGTATCTTCAACTCTAAATAAAAGCAGATTAAGCAAACATTTATCTCCAAGTTCAGGCGTACCTCAGGCCATACCTTTTGGAAACATTGTTGTCTACGGGCAATCCACAAGCAACATCCCACATCGATGGCCTAGCGTGAGGACTCTCTTTTATACATGAAAATGCTACCTCAAGGAAACACCGTTGTCTACAGGCAATCCACAAGCAACATCCCACATCGATGGCCTAGCGTGAGGACTCTCTTTTATACATGAAAATGCTACCTCAACAAGTAGTTTCACTTGTTCAACAAATTCTTTCACCGGTGGCTGCAAGCGTTGGTCCAGAATTTCAGTCAAAGATGCATTTATAAACGATGATGAAGAGATGAAATCTCCAGGATGCTTTCCCATTATAACTTCTAGTGTTAGGACTCCAAAACTGTAAACATCACATTTCTCATTCACTTTCATCGTGTATGCAAGTTCTGCAGGAAAAAACAAAGCTTATTATTACAACTTATTGTAAGGTTGAAAATTTTGCTATAGTTACTCATGCTTATTTCAAAGTACTACCTGGAGCAATGTATCCCAGAGTTCCTGCAAATGAAGTCCAGTTGGATGAGTCTGGCTTTAATAGCCTGGCAGTCCCAAAATCAGACACATGAGCAACCCAATCTGAATCTAATAAGACATTGCTACTCGATAAATCCCTGTGGATAATTGGTTGTGAACAATCATGGTGCATATATGATAAGGCATTTGCAATGTCTTTAACAACCCTCACTCGCTTATTCCAATCAAATGCAACTGCTTGTTCCATGTCATTTAGCAGATTCTTTAAGCTCCCTCTTACCAAGAACTCATACACCAAAAAAGAGTGTCGTGGATGTGAACAAAATCCGTAGAGCTTGACAATGTTTTGATGCCGTATTTCTGTCAATGCTCGGATTTCATTTTCGAAACTCTTTAGATCTTGCAACTCGCTATCTTCTTCTGGTGCGTGAATTTTTTTCACAGCAAGAACTTGTGTTGACAACTCTGCTTTATAAACAGTTCCGTATCCACCAACTCCAACAATATATTTTGAATCGAAGTTTTCTAAGGCTTCAATGATTCTCTCATACACCATTTTCCCATCATGGCTCCAAACCGTAAAAAGGTTTGTCTCTATCTCTTGTGTCATATTGGTATCACTTGGATTTCTTTTGTGGATATAAAAGAATATGCCAACAATCACAAATGATAGCAACAAGATGCATCCAAGAGTAGAAAATATAATTAGAAGCACCTTTTGAACCGTATGTTTATTAGCTTTCTTTCTTTCTTGTATGGGACAATCTAAACTTGTGTTATTTCCACATAACCGCTTGTTATTTCTAAGTGCTGCCATTGGAGCTTCTTCAAATGCTCGCATGTTTGGAAGTGGTCCCTCTAGCTGATTGTAAGATACATCAACTAAGGTTAAACTTACCATTCCAGTGAAACTTGAAGGAATAGAGCCGGTAAAGTTATTATGAGAGAGGTTCAACATTTGAATGATCTTTAGACCTCCAAGTTGTGCTGGTAACTTTCCAATCAAATTATTTGCACTAAGGTCAAGAGATTCTAACTTATCTAACTTGGATATGTGTAGTGGAATAACCCCCTTGAGTTTGTTACTACTTAAATTCAAGCTCCTTAACTTTAAGCATTCTCCAAGATTTTCGTTGATTGAGCCAACAAGAGAATTTTTGGCCAAGTTAAGGATTTCTAGGTTGTACAATTTTCCCAATTCTGAAGGAATGGTGTCCGAAAGATTATTGTTGTCCAAGATCAAGTTTCCTACTGAACTTAATCTTCCAAAGCTCTTGGGGATCGCACCAACTAAGTGATTTGATGAGAGATCAAGCTCATTTAGTTGTGTTGCTTGCCCTAGCTCTAAAGGTATTTTTCCTGACAAATTGTTGTTGGACATCTTCAACCTAGTTAAACTAGAACAAAGCCCCCAATTACTAGATACCTCACCATAAAATTTATTGTAGCTCAAATCGATATAATCCAACTTTGGATATATCCCAAATTCTTTAGAGATATTTCCTGACAATTGGTTCCTTTCAAGCCTGACTCGAACTAAGCTGGTACAATTTTTAATGCTCTTTGGTACAGGGCCCGAGAACGAATTATTGCTTGCACTGAAATGGGTGAGCAATCCAGAAGCACATATTTGTTGTGGCAAAGAACCAGATAGCATATTGTCACTTACTCCAAAGGCTTCCATCTTAGTGAGATTCATATCTTGAGGAATTAAACCTGTAAGACGATTCATGAACAACTGCAGTTGAACAAGGGCTGTCGTCTTTCCTAATTCAGGTGGTATTAAGCCACTTAATTGATTCCCACCCAAGTGCAACTCTGTTAGCTGAGTGTAATTTGCAAAATAACTTGGAATGGACCCAGATATGTGGTTATCACTCAAGTACAATCTTCCTAGCCTACTAAACTCTCTGAAGGAAAGCGGAATGGTACCAGTGATTTGATTGTTCCCAATCTGGAGATCTAGGAGATCCCGAGCCCCAACAATTTCCGGTGGGATGGACCCTGAGAGTTGATTTTCCGAGAGATAAAGGTAATAGAGATTGGTTAAATTTCCTATCGAAGAGGGGATGACTCCAGTAAGCAAATTATCAGAAAGGTCAAGCTGTTCAATTTTGAGGGAATTCAGTGTCCCAATTTCTGGTGGGATTGGGCCTGTAAGTGTATTGCCAAGTAACCAAACCTCATTTAAGTTTGTTAAATTACCTATGCTATTTGGGATATTACCTGTGAGATCATTGTTTTGCAAATGAAGTACAACTAAAGAACGAAGCATTCCTATCTCTGATGGAATCTCTCCGGTGAAGTTATTATGGGACATGTAAAGATATCCGAGTTGAGATAAGTTACCAAGGTTGGAAGGAATGCGTCCAAAGAGTGAGTTGTATCCAAGGGACAAATACTCCAAATTCGGTAATGATGAGGCATCAAAATCAACAAGTGTACCTCTTAGGCTTGATTGATCAAGGGTGATGTTTGTCACAACCATTTCTGCTGCTGCAGTACGGTTGCTGCAACTAACTCCCATCCAACCATTGCATGGATTGCTTCCAACCCATGACGAAAGAGATGACTGGCTTTGTTTATCGAGGCTGGCTTTCCATTTCAGAAGAGCCGAAGCTTCATTTGTTGACAGTGGTGGAACTTGTCGAGCTGTTGCAAGCGAAGGGACACATAAAAGATTAAAACATGAAAACAAACCTACAACAATGGCTACAAACATTGAAGATCCTTTGGTTGGAAATACAAGAATGTGATGAAAGAGTAATATAGCTCTTGAGTAATGAGAGAAGATGGAAAAGAATTATCAATATTGACTAGATGTTTGTTAAAAGAGAGGAACTAATGCTACTTAAAGAAAATAATATTACACTTTGGACCCCTAATTAAGCTTCATTAGTGGTTTGATTATTCCAAATTTCCAATTAATTAATAGGGAATTGGGCGTAAGACCCGGTCTTAGGGGGGGTGATAATACTAATAAAAAAAGCTTTGATGCTTATATTCAAACTTGGAACCATGCAGAAAAATGAAACACGCCATTACCAATGGGACCATGCATTAACTCATTTGATCATTTTTTCCCAATTTATTTTTATGGAAAAGTTAACAAACCAAAATAAAATTTTCATTTTAATGATTAGGGGATGTTTGAAGACTGCTGAATGGTTTGGTGTTTGATGATTAAGTGGTCAGAATGATTAATAGGCTCTTATGATATAGTGTAAAAATGAAATATGTTAGTTTGGTAATTGTTGAGAATGAAATCAGGGCTCTAAATGATTATGAGATACACAGGATACAAAATCATTCGTAGGGTTTTGGAACCATTAAAAGACAGTCTATTTTTTTGCCATACAAAATTTATCTTTTAACAATTCAAAAATTGTCTTTTTATAAAACTATTAAAAGGTAAACAAACAATCCCTAAATCTCTCAATTAATTTTGTTAATCAATACACCATTAAAGTTATTCATTCTGATTGATTGAGTTTTGAAGTAGTTTTTTATTAATAAAGGTTTAATATATGGTTACCTATATTTTTTAATTAGAAAACAAACTATTTATGATATTTTCATTTAAAAAGGAAACTAAATCAATTTTATAGTTTCCAAACCTTATGTCATTGAACACCTCACATCCAATGATATCGCACTCCTTCTCGATCTCTTCATGTGCCATTGTCATCCATTCTCCAAAGTGCCCATCACTATCATTGACCCTAATCTTCTTCTTTCTTATCTATTTTTTGGTCGTTTGATTCTGTCTTTTCAACGATTTAATGAAGTATGTATTGACTAATTAACATAAAGGAAGGATAGAAACACAAAAAAAAAAAACATATAAAAAGAGGAGATCAATGGTAGGAAACACCGGTGGCATTGGCAATAGGAAGTCGACGATGATGAGGCGGCAGAGGTGAGTGATAGCGTTGGGTGGTAGGGGTTTTATTGGTGTTTTGGACATGGTAAAACTTTTTTTTTTTTAAATCTTCGTAATTGGTTAAGGATATCTTTTTGGGCTAAAAAAATTTAGGTAATCAATTTCTAAAAGCTTAATAACTTATGTATTAAAAAATATTCAGAAACTTGATTATTCAAGTTGAAAAAATGAACCATCCAAAATAGAAAATCGGCAGTTTTTCCGAATTGGTGAATGTATGATGAATTGGAGGAAATGAAGATGGATTGTGAGGATATCCAATATACATCAAAAAAAATATGGGTTAATTAAAATGGAGGTCAATAAACATTTTCCAATTTTTGTAAATAGGAATGGTTCTTTTTTGAACCTCTTCTTTTATTTATATATATAGACAAAAGTTCAAATGAAAATTCAAATATGATTGCAAACGTAAGGATCATTAAAATCGCGTCACGTGACATATTCAGTCGTCATGTGACATATTCATTCTGACGACTACATTGATTTGCTAGTAATGGGGTAAAAAAAAATATTTCATCTTATGACTACATTGGTTGTGAAAGAGAGAATTGGGATCTTAAATGTTTTGGATTAAAGGATAAAAAGTTGTTGGGTTCAAAGATTGCTATTATGAAGAGAAGATTGATGCTGAATTATTTGGTTATCAACTATGATAAAGTTGATTTTTATTCTGTGAAAGGTGATGGACTTGGTTGATGCTGAATTATTTGGTTATCAACTATGATAAAGTTGATTTTTATTCTGTGAAAGGTGATGGACTTGGTATACGTAGTGTCAAAGCTAAGGGCTTATTTGTCTGAAATGTATTTGAAGAGCTATTGATTATTGAAGTTGATTGAACTATCGAAAGATGATTTCAAGATTGAAGATTGTGTTATAAAGACGATGTTTGATAAATGGGGAGATTGTTATTAATCAAAGTTATTTGATTGATAAAGGGTGTTAGACTTCAATATAGAAGATTTTAGAAGATCGTCAAAGCTAAACTTCGTTTGAAGAGAGATCTTGAATACAAATGGGGAGATTGTTAGGGTCAATATTATTGCATCCAATATCACATATTGAGGATACAATATGGAAGTCGAACAAAGTCAAAATTGGAAGTTCAAGTCAAGAAGAGTCAAAGTCAAGCATGAAAGTCAAACTTGTAATAGATTAGCTAGTTAGTTGCTTGTAATAGATTAGCTTGTAAGTTGTGAAAAAAGTAGTTGTTCGTCATTGTATAGACAGAAATTAGAGAGAGAAACATCCTTTGTAGGAGAGATTCTTGATTTAACATATGAATGAGAATTTCATTGTTTGATTTATTGTTACCTACTAGATTGAGGACTTAGATTTTCTTTTTTCGGTTAGGGCCACATATCCCACGAGATTGAGCTTTTCCAAGAAAAGTCGTGATTTTGGATAATCTTCTTATTTTTTTGCAGTTAATTATCTGGAGATAATTACCTTAAATCTATACAGTCGTTTTCTAAGCATAATTAGATGAAAAACCTCATTTTTGATATTCAGAATTAGAAAACAAAACCATTCTATAAAGTATAAACCGTAGTTGCGGATCTCTCTTCGGTGCCCTGATAAGATATTGTTCCCTTGTTGGATTATCCTCACAATCCGAATTTCGTGTGATCCGGGGATAGGGTCAAAATATCATAGTCGAAAAATAATTTACATGATATGTCAAAAAGATTCAAGTATTCAATGGTTTTAAAATCTAGGTGTTCAAACTTGAATACTCAATTTTGCATCAACTCTTCATCGACTAAATATGTAAAAATCAAATTTTCATATTCAAGTTTTTCTCATTTGAATCATAGCTATTGAAAATCGTTTTACATATGCTTTTATTTTTCCATTGTGTATATTTTTATGTGGTTTGTTTAAAAATAGTGCGTGGATAAAAAAAAACTAGATAGAAAACTTTTTTTTTTAATATGTGGAATTTCCAACAATTGTGTGTGTGGATAGAGAGATAATCAAAATCAATAACAAGTATACTAAAGTTGCTCACATTAATGAAGATGGAAAAATGGAAGAAGTAAAAAGTTTTGAAAGTGTTTAATTTGAAAGGAGCAGCCATTTTGGAAATGGAAAGCCTGTGTTTTACAAACACGGTAGGTTTTAGTCAAGGTCTAAAGTATGTGTTTTATAGGTCGGTTAATAAAATAGTTTATAAATAAATTTTATTTAATAAAATTTATTTATAAAAACGTTTTCAACAACTTTTTTATAATTTTTTTAAAATAGAAAATCAAAAATAAAATTTCCAAATAAATTTGCAATCATCTCCCAAAGAGGTCTTTATTTTGAAGATAACATCATTACCTATAATATTAAAATAACATATATATATACATCTAATAAAATATTAATTTTCTTTTCTAAATACTATATTTCAAGAATTTTTATTGGTGGAATATAATACAAAACCATTTTCTCTCTCATAATAATCATTTTTGGAAATTTTGGAGAGTTCTCCAAATTTGAAAATTTTTACACTCTCTCTCATACTTTCTCCATCCGAAGGTGCGGGTTCATCGGAAGATGCAAGTCCATCGCAACAAGACCCAAACGTTGGATTCGACGGTTACAATCCCTGTTTTGCTCACGCAAACCCGTTTTGCTCTCCAAGTTTCGCAAACCCGTTTTGCTCCACAATGTCCTCAACACGGTTTTGCTCTCCAATTTTCTCAAACCGGTTTTGCTCTCCAAGTTTTTCAACCCGGTTTTGCTCCACAATGTCCTCAACCTGGTTTTGCTCCACAATGTCCTCAACCCGGGTTTGCTCCACAATGTCCTCAACCCGGTTTGCTCCACAATTTCCTCAACCCGGTTTGCTCCACAATTTCCTTAACCCGGTTTTACTCTACAATTTCTAGAATTTCTAATATTTCCTCTACCTTGTGACACTGACGACTCCGATTCAAGTGATACACCTTCACCCGACGATGGGTAAAAAATCTAAAACCGATTCCAAACAGTTACCCAAATGAGAGTGGGAAAAAAGATATTCTTTTTAATTTTTACTTATTTGTAATTTTTTATTTTTAACATTAAGGGCATTAATTTTAATTATTTATTTTATTTTTATTTTATAAAAGTATTTTTTATTTAATTTAATTTGTATTAATTAATTAAATAATTAAAAAGTGAGAGGGTTGGGAGGATTCGAATACTAAATAAAGAGGATTTTAGAGGACTTATTGTGGGTTTATAGAAAAACTGATATCGCGCTCGAGTTTAGAGGGATGAAAAGGTTTTGCTGCGCGTAGCCTAAGTAGTTCAAAAAAGGTACGAATATTGATAGTTAATAGTGGATGGCAATTATAAGGAATTTACTTTAGACTAGGGGTGTAAACAAGTCGAGCTTTTTTCTAGTAACTCGAGCTCGGCTCGTTTGAGTCGAACTTTATCGAGTTCGAGCTCAAGCTCAAGCCCAAAAAACGAGCTCGAATATTTAACGAGTTCGAGCTCGAGCTTTTAAGAGTTCGGCTCGAGTTCTTATCGAGCTTTTCGAGCCTTGTATAGTATATACATATGTATTCTTATTATATATATTATGTATATATAAGGGCCATATATCAAAATAAACTAAAATATGTATCTTTTGAGTTTTTCGAGCCGAGCTCGAGCTATAATGTACCTTTTACGAGTCGAGCTCGAGCTTGAAGTATGAAAGCTTGTCGAGCTATCGAGTCGAACTCGAGCTTAACATAAAATCTCGAGCCGAGCTCAAGCCCTGTCGAGCTCGAGCTCGACTCGACTCGTTTACACCCCTACTTTAGACTTTACATACAAGACTCCAGAAACTCTCTGTTGTAAGTCAATAGTCAATAGTCAATATAAATTAATTCATAACAGAAATGTCATTGTATTTATGTGAGGACCTAGAAGTCTTCTTTTTTTTATCTTTTTTTTTTCACAGGGAGCACATTTAAAATAAATTTGATTCTAATCTAATAAGATAAAAGCTGATAAAAAATGAAAAACTTTAAGGCAATTTAAATTACAACCAATTAAACATAATAATCAGTTTTGAAATCAAGTTTTTTGTAGAAAATTATGAATCTGGAACTCGTCCTTGTAGTTGAACTGTTGAAGGGTTAATATTATTATTGGTTAGTAAGGAAAGTTAATTATGTAAAGAATTTCTGGGTAGATTAATTAAATAAGGAGAAATCATCAGAGCCGATCTTGATCTTGACATTTTAGAAGCTACGTATAGTAATTTTATTGTAACCCTATTTTTTTGCATGTATATTATCTATTATGCTTTATAGTATTAGATTGAAAATTAAGTCATTTTATAAGAATAAGAGTGAATTACGGAGGGAATGGATGACAGTTAGAAGGAGGGACTAATTCGTTATAAAATGACATACCTCAAGTCCATATTTGTAATAAATGAAGTTTAGGGACCAAATCCGTAAAACCTACCAAACCACAGGGACCAAATCCGTAATTCACTCTAAGAATAATATTGGAAATATAAAAATAACTATAAACAAAATTAAATAAAATCAAACTTATCTTCACATGGTTAAAAAGTATTCAATCATTCACGGGGGCGGAGACAAAAAAATTTTGTGGGTGGGCAAACTTTAAACAACAAATTTAAATCTAAAAAAATAGTTTTTTATACACAAAAAACCTTCAAAATGTCAATAATAATCATAATTTTAAATTTTTAAGAGAGCAATTATCCAAATATCTCTAATATATAAGTTTCAATTTTAAGTTTTTAAAAGGGCAATTACCCAAATATGCCTAATATTTAAATTTTTTTAAAGAAAAATTTAAAATGTCAGGGGAGCAACTGCCCTACTCTGCCCCCCCTCGTGGCTCCGCCCTTGATCGTTCATTGTGTAGCTAAGTGTAAAGTTAACAGAGCCTCTCTACCAAGAACAAACTTCACCAGAGGTCATCAAAAGGCATTTCAACAGAGGGCTTCAGAAGAGACTTAAGGCATGAGCCCACAAAGGCTATAAGATCATTCTCGGAGGGCCTATACCTGTGTGAACCAGTCTACTCACAAGGGCAAACCTATTGCATGCATATCGCATATCACGTGAGGCGGTTACAACTAACTTGTAACAAGCGTATCTTGAAGACTTGATGTTGCCAAGTGTCTTTCTCCTGTTAATTCTAGCTTAGTTGCAACTAGTATAAATACTACTCTTGCCCCTTGGTATTGAGTGTGATCTTTTTAGAGAGTGTGGATCAATAGTACTTGTGTGTAATTCATAAAGAGAAACAGTTTGCTTCACACAGTTTGTACTAGGGGTGAGCATTGGGCCCGAACCGGACCGAACCGGCCCGAAACCGGTTTGGAACCGGAACCGGAAACGGCCGATTCTTAGGACCGAAAACCGGACCGTATAGGTAATACCGGTTCCGGTTTCGGTCCCGGTTCCGGTCCCGGTTTTCCGGTCAAAAACCCGATTGGAACCGTGTAAATAAATATAGTGTGATAATTTCTTGATGAATGGAAAACATATTTTATTATCTCATATTATTATTTTACTTATTTAAATGTACAACTAACCGACAACATGAAATATAAAACATCTATAATATATATATGAGACATTTACACGAGAACAATAACTATTTATATAGTTATTATTGTGATGGTCGATGGTTTTTTATGGCCGTTTTTTTGATGGATTTTTTAATGGTCAATGTTTTTTAAGAGTCTCTTGTCGGACTTTTTGAATATTATAGAAAGAATTAGATTTTTTCATAATTACAATGAGTATATTAAGCATCTCTAAACATCCGGTCCGGTCCCGGTTTTTTACCCGCATATTTGGCACCGAACCCGGTTTGGAACCGGAACCGGAAATGGCCAATTTTTAGGACCGAAAACCGGACCGCATAGGTAATACCGGTTCCGGTTCCGGTGCCGGTCCCGGTTCGGTTCCGGTTCGGGCCGGTTATTTCGGTCCCAATGCTCACCCCTAGTTTGTACGTGTGTTGGTGTTCTTCATCATTGTCAATACAACATTTGATTTGAGTAAACTTGTCTAATTTCTTCATTACTATTCTGTTTGCTTAATTCATTATTTGTAATCATAATACTCAACTTGCTTATTACTCTCATTGCTTCCGCTGTTCTTAATCTGTTTAAGCATATTTGAGTATAAATCGGTAATCAAAACACAAATGGGGACCAACAAATAAGATTTTAAAAGTATATTAATCAATGAAATAGATCTATGATTAGAAAAAAAAAAATCAAATTATTATAAAAGCGTTTTCTAAATATTCATTTTCCTTAGAAAATTTTTCTACCCTTAATTTATTTCTTATAGAACATAGGATTATGAAGCTCCGAAGTCTTTTAGCTTATGGGAAACATATCTGACACTGAAGGGATTATTGGAAGGACTCACCACCTCCTCTTACCTAATCGAGTAACATTCTCGGCCACTAATTTAAATGTTGGTAAGCGTCTTTTTCCCAATAAGCGCTTACTGAGTAAAATTCACAATCCTTTGCTATGCATCTTACTAGGTAAGATTCTCTGTTTTTGTCAGGCTGGAACAATAAGGTAAGTGACATCCGTAAAGCATTTTGGTAAACAACCCCTAAGGCATTGCACAATTGTTTTAAAGCTATCGTCACATGATCGCTTGGCATGTTCGTTAGCAGCTTAATCAAACTCAGCTTATTATATCAGTTATACGTGACTGTTTGGTAGTGACTTAATGGTATAGGAAGTGGCTTATTTGGTACGCTTTTAGAGAGAGAGAGAGAGAGAGGGGGGGGGGGGGGGGGGGGGGTTATGCAGAAAACCAAGGTTTTTCCAAAACCTGTCACTCCCAATTATAAAACACGTTTATTTCATCTATTGATCTATGAAAAAACTTTCCCCAAAAAAAACCTTTCTGATATACAGACAAATTAATCCATACAGACAACTTTATCCTTACAAAACTTGATGGAAAACCAACCAAACAGCCCCATAGCATAGCTAGGCATATGGACAATGGTTTCTACCAGTGAGATATTGATGTACAATTGCTTGAAAACATCTAAGAACTTCCTAAATTGCACATCAATCTCTAGGAAAAGAAACAATGGCAAGACAAATACATCCACAACATGGATGGTAAATTGATGGTTTGTTTGAAAACACCACACTTTTGGTGCTTCTGGTGGAGGTATCATATCAATGACTCAAATAATGTCTGCAGGGTTTAGTATAGATATTATAGTGTCATTTTGCAATCTACTAAACACATGTGTTGTTTTCTAAGAGTGAATCAAATTCCAAAAAGATTATAAAAGATTTCGGCTGATGACGAAATTTAGCACAAAAGAAAACAATACACAACTAGGCGGGAGAAGAACTTACTCCAGTCTAAGATCTTGACTCCCTTGTTCTTGAGCCACTCGGTCTCTCTGATGATCTTCCACGAGCTTTTCGAGCACCTGGAGACTCTGTTCTAAGAAATATTGGAGGGTTTCTTTCCCTTGTGCCTCTTCTTTCAGACGTCTTATTGGTGTCTGAATCCAACTTCTTGTCGAACGTATTCTTCCTACTTATTCCTCCCCCTCTTCTACCAAACGTCCGATTGGTTTCTGATTTGTCTTTTCATCAAACGCATTCTTCCTACTTATACCTCCACCTCTTCTATCAAACGTCTGATTGGTTTCTGAATTCTTCCTACTTATTCCTCTGCCTCTTCTATCAAACGTCTGAATGGTTTCTGAATTTGTCTTTTCATCAAACATGTTCTTCCTACTTAGTCCTCCACCTCTTCTATCAAACGTCTGATTGGTTTCTGAACTCTTCCTACTTATTCCTCTGCCTCTTCTATCAAACATCTGATTGGCTTCTGAATTCGTCTTTTCATCAAACGTGTTCTTCCTACTTTTTCTACCACCTCTTCTCCTACCATCGTTCTCGCTACTTCTTGCATTCGGAGTGTTTCTTCTAGGCGAATCTTTAGGGTTCAGCCGTCTGCCCTTTTGAACCTCCCCTTCAAATTCCCTTTTCTTGGTAGGTGTTCTTCCATCAACAACCAATTCTTCTCCTTCCATATCATCATCCTCAGAATCACCATCCGTAACACTTTCAGCTTCAGAATCCGATAAAGAAGCCACCTTTTCATCTCCTTCTTGCTCACTTTCACTATCGGTAACACATTCCGATTCATTTTCTTCACCTTCGTTCGAATCTTGTGTAACGGTCTTCTCCTTTTTCGACCCAACAACTTGTTGGGTGTTCTTCGATTTGTTTTCCGTCACCATATTCATGAAATGAATATACTTAGACCTCAAAACCATCAACGGATGTTGAACCTTCGAAACCAACAAATCCCTCTTATACCCTTCCCTCAAAACCACCGTATGCGTGTTCAATTTACTCGAAACGTAAAAGATCCCCGGGTGTTGAAGCAACGCCCGTTTAAACCTCGATCGAACCCCCAAATATTCGCCAAGAAACAGTAAATTCTCCTTCTCGGTCCTCTTCGGCACCAAGAGGTGTAAAACCTCATGCAAAACCCCAACAATCCACTTATCGGATTCATCGCTGTTCGCCTGCAAATCCATTGCATTCTTATAAGGCGAAACGTACGGCAGCTTCTGCCAACCGTCAACCCACTTCTTAAACTTCTTATCCACCTCGAACCCACGCGAATATTGCATCGGGAACGAACCCATTTTATTCTTTTCCATCACGGAAACCGCCACCTCATCGCTCCAGCACACCAGCTCGAGCTCGTCCCCATTGCCCGTCACCTGAAAGTAGTCGGGAAACTGCGGAACGACGCTTTCGGCGTAATCATTCGGCAAACCGAGGTCCCATTTCAGGCAGTCGATGACCGAAATCGGAAGTTTATTAATTCTAGCGATCATGAGCAGCTTCAATAGACGATTGGCAGCGTCTTGCTTCTGAATCTCGCTATCGAACAAAACCCGTTCTTCGGCATCTAGGGTTAGGGTTTCCGGGGTTAATTTGACATGAGGGTGGATGCCTAAACCACCTGGGAGGAATTCTTGGAACACAGAAGGGTATTTTCGGATGAAATCCATGGGGCGGATGGGGATGCCTAATGATGATCTTTTATCGGAGATTATGGAGATTGGGAGGGATTTTGAGGGCTCTGAAATTAGGAGGTTTTTGAGGTTGATCATGGGTTTGAGGTCTCGTTCTTTCTCGACGGCGTGATCGAGGGCACGGTCGCGGACCCAGTTGATGGAGGTGACGACGGAGGAGGTGGCGGTGGCGGCGGCATTGTGGGTGTGGTAACGGCGGGTAGGTCGCCGGAGAAAGGTGAGGATGAAATGGTGCTGCATTTGGGGAAAAGAAATTCAGGGTTTTTGGAGGCTGAATGGATTAAGCACTTTTGATGAAGGGTTTTAGGTAAGTTAAAAGAGTAAATTACGGGTTTGGTCCATGAGGTTTGCGATTTGTTACGGGGTTGGTCCTTTTTTGTCATTTATTACATAACTAGATAACTAGATATCTACTTGGGTGATGCGGCGCAAAACATCTTAAGTTATTGAGTATTTTAATAAATAATTTTGTTTCATGTCGGTTTTATTCTCTATTGCTCGATTCAAATTTTATGGTTTTATAAGTTTCTAAGTCGTGTTTCGGATGTATAAAATAACAAACTTGTTTTGAAAACATTAATCTATATGTAATAAAAGCGTAACTTGGTTGCCACGTGTCGTCGTCTGGTGAGTCGGTTTTAGGATTTTCCCGCCTAAACATGTATCTGGGCGCATTTTACACTTCCAGTTCATTTAGGCTTATCTGATTGCCATGTGTACATCTTTCTATTTATCTCCTACTTTTTAGTTTAATATCCTATTTTTTACTTAATACCTATATAATTAGTTATTTATTTAATTTTAATTTCTTAATTTTTCATTTTTTATTATACACACTTATCATATAACATAAATAATTGTATATTATGAACTAAAATGCATTAAAATTACGTTTCTTGTTTTACAATTTATCACTATAATCGCCACATCAATATCAGGGTTTGAATCCAAGAGGAGTCAATTTGATGGTACGAGGAGTACCCAGTCCTTGGGCTAGTCTAGTCTATGACTGGGCTATCCCCCTAGCCAAGTCAAAGATTGTGGTTGGGCTCTAGGTCCAATGTAGGCTAGCCCGGGACAGCGGTGAATTAGTGGGTTGCCCGTGGATGTCCGATATCGGTGGCGAGGCGTGTGTGTGTATATGTGTGTTCGTGGTTGTCGTTTGTTGGTTAGATGTCGTTATTTCTTCCAAAAAAAACTTCATTATTCAACCATTAAAATGTCTAAATTGTACGATGATTCTGTGATTGATCTTCCTATAGAACAAAGCTTCATTATAAGTAAGTTTTCTTTAATAATCGCATTACAATCTGAATAGTTTGTGAGTCCGATATTCGACAAGAATGCAATGTAATGGATCAATGCAATCAGATATGCAAGAAATATGAAGAACACGACAATACGACAAATCATATAACTAAAGTTGTTAGTTGCAAGAACATTTAATAACGTTAACTATCGACCTCTATATATAGAGCCGAAGTTACAAAACAACCCCTAGAGTCTATGACTCTTTTAAGAGGCGCACAAAAGTATTGTTTTAAAACTAACTATTACATAATATCAAAAGACGCCCCTGACTTCTTTACAAACAAACTCGTCAGGTTCTAACAATCTCCCCCTTTGGGAAGAAGTCAGAAAGGCGGCGGATACTTCAAAGCTGGTTCCCACTGCGAGAGCTGCAGGTACTCGTCCCATTCGCGGATCGATCTCGTACGGAGCTCCATCGCAGTTTCCACTCTTCTCAGCATCAGTCTTTCTTTAAGCTTCACCTCGATCAGATTCAGGGCCTCCTTCAGCTTTCTCTTCCACTGAGTACCCTTGTACATTGGCATGTTCTCCTCCATCAGACGACGCTTCATTCCGTTGTAAACATACAGCAGAGTGCCGTCACAGAAGCTAGACAGCTCACTGAAGCGCATGAATCTCCGCTGGTTCTTCCTGAAGGTGATATACACAACACCATGCTCTGGGAGTTCCGTTGGGAAGTAGGGCATGTATTGGTCAAGAAGATTGGCCTCCAGGTTGGGACGCAGCAGATTCACCTTCTGCTGTTTACTTTCGATCGCCATCTGATAGTCTGTGAGATGCGCGAGGTTGATCGAGTGGCGTACATACCTCTTGAGGACTTCCAGACCGTCTCTGAAGTAGCCTGGTTTCAGAATCGGGCCCTCAAGGTGTCTGATCAAAGTGAGAAGATCATCGAGATCTATGCTGTCCAGATCGGCTTCAGTGAACATGAAGTCTCGGAGGTCTCCGTCGGGCTTGCCTGGGTTGTACATACGGACATGGAACTCAAGGAATAACTGGTGTCCAAATTTGTAAGGTCGGACATCAGTTACCTTGGTAAATCTGAGCTTCCGTCTGATCTGCCCATGCTCGCTCCAGCTGAGCTTCCTCTGGTAGACGTACGCGGTACTCCGGCGACGCTTCTTGACATGAGACAGGCCGAAGAAGACCTTCTTGGACCACGAGAAGAGGCGTTCCTGTTGGAAGATCCGTGTGAAGGATTCCTCCAGGAAGGGCCTGAATATAACCGTGTGGTTCCAACCCAGTCTGATCGGTTGTTGACCTGTGAAAGCTTCTGGCGTCTGTACCGTGGGAAGAAAGGCGTCGTACTCCGCACCAGAGACAATGTCATCTGATCTCTTCCAAAACCGAAGGCTCTGGGCATGCTGGTTCAGGATCTTCCTTCCCTCGTCAGAGATACGAAGGTCGGAAGGATCCAACGGCGCGGTGTTTGGATCGATCAGGTCAATGGCAGGAGTCACCTTCTCGTGAGGAAACTGGACGGTCGTACCCACGGGGATAGCCTCATATCTCCAGTTCGCTGCCTCTGCCGGGATCTCTTCATCAGAATCCGAGTCCCGACGATCTGCCGGATCTGCAATATCGGCAGGCTGATCTGCAGGTGGAGTGGTGTCAACTGGTGTGTCATCGGCGGCGGTTCCGGAGCCGGAGGGAAGGTCTAGGCGAGCCCTCTTGGACGGACCCTCCCCCTCATGAGGATTGGCGGCATCGTCCGGATCATCATGCCCGCGCTTGGAGGGTTGAGCCTGAGACCTGCAAGTTGCCTCAAGCTCGCGGATCCTCCGCAAGGCAATCTCTAGCTGCATATCCCTTGTTGCGACCAGCTGCTTGTACTGATCCACCTGTCTCTGAAGGGCATCGTTCTGAGTGGTGAGCTGAGCGATGACAATCTGGTGCTCGGCTTCAGAGACAAAGCCGGGAATCTCCTCAGCTATTGGTGGTGGTTGGAGACGGAGGACGGGAGTAGGAGAGCGGCTCGAATCGCCGAAAGACGGGCGCTCCCCTTCCTGGAACTTGCCTTTGATAAAGCGTCTGGCTTCGTCCAGTTCCTTCTGACGGTCCTCGTCGGCTTTCCGCAGTGCCTCGATCTCGGCTCGACGAGCTTGGTCTTCCTGTTCCTTGACTGCTAAGGCCTTTTCAATGGCCTCTAGACGTCTGTCTTTCGCCGCGTCAGCCTTCTCGATGGCTTCCAACCTGCTTTGGACAGCTTTAAGGATGCCGTCCGAATCCCTGGGTTCCAAGCTCGAGAGGGTCAACACCGGTTCATTTGCGAAACCGGTGGACAGGGAAAGCCCCGCAAAGGTGCTCCCTTGGCCCGCGCTGACGACTGGTGTAGCGTCAAGTGCAGCGGGGCCTCGAGTGGAAGTCGCCAGATGTGAATCTAGGGGCTCTATGACTCGATGTGGTGCGAAAGAAAGCGAGTGCTGGGGATGAGCATCTCTAGATTCAACACCGATCAACTCCGAATGAGTGAAAGGTGGAATAGGTGGTATGGCCCCGTGATCTGATGAAACGACCACCTGTTGGGAGGTGGTCGAGTGGATGGCTTCGGTGTGCAGTTGCGTTGGTTGGCTGCCAACGACTTGACTACTCGGCATTGGCCGAGTAGGATCTGTGTGGGATGCCTGTGTGGAGGATAGACTCTTGGCTGGTTGGGTTCCGATTTCTGGCTGCCTAGGGTGGGCCACTTCTACTTCGGCCTCTTGTCGGGTGTCTACCAACTCTACATCCTGTTGGGCCTCTTCTCCTTCGACCTCTTGATTTACCGGACCCTGGCTCTCTCCCTCGAAACCTTCACTACCCGCACCGATCTTCATCCAAGACTCGCTCTCAGCCTGCTCGGCAGCCTCGGTGTTCAACGTTCGCTCTTCCGTCCCGGAGTAATCAAGTAATTGGACGGAGTCGCTTGCGTTGAAGGAGGAAGTGGAGACGTCGTCGTCTAAGGCCTTGCCTTTACCTTTTCCTTTCCCCTTTCCTTTTCCCTTGCCCTTACCCTTCCCCTCTGCCGGGCCTTCCTCTGGATCAGAATCTGGTGGCGTCGTGTCCGACGAGCTGCTGGAAGGATCACCAGAAGGATCCGTCGGGAGTCTAGAGGTGGTGGCCTGAGGAGGCGGTGAAGTATGGGCTGGTTCTTCTTCTTCTGGTGATGCAGCAGTGACGTCCTTTGGAGATCCAGATGGAGTAGATCCAGTGGCATCTCTAGGAGTAGAGGGTTCCTGGTCTTCTGGGGACTCGGGCACAGTAGGGAGCCCTGGAAGTCTCGTCGTGGAACGACGTTGCGGAACGTACTCCTTTACTCGTGGAGTTGGCAACTGAGGATCGTCAAGCATGTGTTGGCGAATGCGTCTTAGCCTTTCTTCTCGAGTCTTTGGAAGATCGGAAGATGTAGAAGCTGAAGCATCGTGAGCGGTCATGGATCTGCGGATGATACTACCCAAGTTTTCCCTCACGTCAACACTCATCACACTTCCCGAGCCAGAGGCCCCCCCAGTGGGACCCCGGCGCCTCGGACGTAAGGCCCGAGGACTAGAAGGGACGGGTTGCGCACCCTGGGCAGGACCTTCCGGTTCTGGACGGTCCATAGGTGCGACTCCTAGACCTAAGCGATTCCTATACCTGATGACGCTCGGTGCTCGCTGGTTCAGGCCGTTGAGGACGTGATCAGGAATTTGCATCTCGTACTGGCCTTCGGTGTAGTCACGCTTGGCGATCCAGCTGATTTTCTTCGGTTTGATGATAGAATGACCGGAGCGGCGTGGAATGTCCGGATTGCGTTCCATATGGTCACGGATGATGAGACCATAGAATCGCAACCACGGGATGGAGTGATGTCTGGTGCGCTCCCTGGTCGTCAGATCCTTGGTTATGTCGAGCCATAACTGGGCGGCGATGTCGATGTGGCGTCTGTAGGCTACGGAATGAAAGATATGCCAGAAGGACGTCGTTGCTTTGTCCAACCCTTTCGTCTTCGAAGATAGACACCTGTTCATCAGGTTGTATAGTTGAGCCCAGATTGGTGGTAGATGGCTCGTGGTGATCTGAGACACGCCGTTCACATCCTCGGTGACCCCGAGAGCTAGAAGTTCGCTCAACAGAATGGGGCCCGATACCAGCTCGTCGAACTGCTGGTGGCCGCCATCAGTAGCGGCAGGGAGGCGAAGGATTCGGCGGATGTCCTCCATAGTGATGACCAGTTCGGTGTGATCCACTCGACCAATGATCGAGAAGACACCGAACCGGGTGTCAAGAACAGCTGTCTTCCAGAACTGCTGCAGGTAAATGCCTGGTACCTCTGCAGTGGCCGTCATGGCGTAGAAGATAGGATGAGCTCGTAGGATCTCCCATACGATCGTGTGTTGCACCCGGACAGAAGAGAGAATCACATACTCGTTGTTCTGAAGTATGTGAACCATGTCCGTTGGCTCAATCAGAGCTCGATCAGCTTCTGGATCAGTTGGGGAAGAAGGGTGTTCTCTCTGGTTTGCCATTTCTGACATAGACAGATAATAATTTTAAAAGTTAGTCCCTTCTTAACGCTAATCATGTGTTCTGACAAAAATTCGGCAGAGTTTCGACTAGTCGCGAGTCAGTTTATCGAAGATTCCCGAGGGAATCTTTTAAAACTGAGTCGAACTTGTAAAACGGATTCCCGCGAAACTCATGTCGAGATTTTAATATAACCCGAAACAGGATTCGATGCCACAGATTCAGGACCGGCTTAGAACTTGAATCGGTCTACGGACAAATCCCGTGAGGTGATTTGTTAAGAACGATTCTCGTTAAAGCCGAGTCCCGAATCGGGGGATCAAGTCCCGAATCGGGGGTGTCAAACACATACACAAACAACACTGAAGTCCCGAATCGGGACATGAGGTATACAATGGAAAGTCCCGAATCGGGGGTTTATATAATCAATCTATATATTTCTAAGTCCCGTATCGGGAAATTGTAATACTAGAGTCCCGAATCGGAAGATTAAATTATGCAATACTAATTTCCCGAATCGGGAAATCGAGATCCCCGAATCGGGAAACCTAAAGTCCCGATACATGCATTTATACAGAGTCCCGAATCAAGAGCCTGAAGAGTCCCACATCAAGAACACCAAAGTCCCGAATCGGGACTTTGTCGAACCAGGCGCGACTGTTCGAGTTCTCGACGTCAAATCGACCCAAAAACGATTCAAATCAATCCTAAACTAGTTCTATGAAGTACATTATCGATTTAAACAAGTTTAGGAACAAGAACGGATCAATTTAACGTCCCGAAACTCGAATCCAAGGATCTTGGAGTTTCGGGTTTATCCAAAAAGTTTAGGCTTCGATCCGATCAATAAACGACGTTGTTTAGATGAATCTGAATACATTAAGTCGTTAGAAATCTTACCAGAATCGTAAAGAAGTAATCGGATCGACGAACGGATCGATAACGAACGCTCGGGGAAGCCGGGAAGTCGATGGATCGAACGGGGTGTTCTTCGTGTTCTTGATCGTCAGAGAGAAAACTGATAAGCGGTTTTGAATTTTGAAAGTGATAACTGAATGCAGTTATCAATTCCCGCTTTTATAATTTTGATAACTTATCAGGTTTTTTTTTTGAAAATTTTATCTGATAACTGCTCTCACAGATCACGACTATCACGAAATGACCGAATGAACCCCGAACTTAAGTTTTGAAAGAATTTCAAAACTTCCCCTGAACTTGTGGTTTTCAAAAGTTTGCAAAAACGGTCCCTGAACATTGAAGTTTTGGAGACTGGCAGAACTGGTCCCTGAACTAGTCAGAATCAGAACCTGTCACTTCTAGTCCCTTAACTTAACAAGTTCATAGATTTTACAAGTTCAGCCCCTTGACGTTTATTGAAACGACTAACCTGGAAGTTCCGAGATCGGATTAATCACCGAGTCTGACACGAATGGTCAGAAGTCTTATTTTGAATCCCGGGTCCTGAACTGAAGTATTCAGAAACCGTACGTTGGTCCTACAACCTGCGTGAGAATTTAGGAATGGTATCCAGTGCAGATTGGATCCGACAGAGTTAGATTTAAACAACATAAAAGGCTCCCCCTAGATATATGCGACACAGGAGCTCCCCCTACACACATGCATAAGTTTAAGTGACTGGCTCCCCCTAGAAATCTGCCGGGGGATCTAGCATGCCCAATTTACTAAGTAAATAGTAATGGCGCTTCTCGTCAAAAGCTTTAGTGAACAAGTCAGCTATCTGACGTTCACTTTCAACGAAAAATAGTTCAACGTTACCTTTCTCGACGTGATCTTTGATAAAGTGATATCGAATATCAATGTGTTTCGTCCGAGAGTGTTGAACTGGATTTGCCGCAATCTGAATGGCACTGCTAGAATCACAGTAAATCGGAATCCGATGCATGGTGTAGCCATAGTCCGCCAGTTGAATTTTCATCCAAAGAACCTGTGAACAGCAACACGCTGCGGCGACATATTCTGCCTCAGCTGTTGAAAGGGATACACAGTTCTGTTTTCTCGAGGACCAACTCACTAACTTGTCCCCTAGAAACTGGCAGGCTCCTGACGTGCTCTTCCTGTTTAACTTACAGCCTGCATGATCTGAATCTGTAAAAGCTGTTAGTTCAAAACCAGAATCCTTAGGGTACCAAAGGCCAAAATTAGGTGTGCCCTTCAGGTACTTAAGGATTCTCTTGACAGCCCCGAGATGTGACTCTCGAGGGTCGCACTGAAAACGAGCACAGACACATGTGGCAAACATGATGTCGGGTCTACTTGCCGTGAGATAAAGCAAAGAACCAATGATCGCACGATACACTTTTTGGTCAACCGGATTACCAGACGTATCTGCATCCAGTTGGAATGACGTGGACATTGGAGTTGAAGCAGACTTAGGTCCAGTAAAGTCAAAGCGTTTTAAAATGTCAAGAGTATATTTGGACTAGTTTATAAAAATCCCTTGCGGGGTTTGACGGACTTGCAGTCCTAAGAAAAACGTAAGTTCGCCCATCATACTCATTTGAAATCTGGACTTCATTATCTGCTCAAACTCGGTGCAAGACTCAGGGTTTGTAGATGCAAAGATGATATCATCCACATATATCTGCACTACAGTCAAGTGATTACCTGACCTTCGAAGAAACAGGGTAGGATCGACAGTACCCTTTTTGTATCCGGACTCAAGCAAGTAAATGGTAAGAGTTTCATACCAGGCACGAGGTGCTTGCTTCAATCTGTAAAGTGCTTTGTCGAGCACGTAAACATGTTCCGGGTACTTGGGATCAACAAATCCCTCAGGTTGCTCAACATATACTACTTCTTGAAGTTCTCCGTTCAGGAACGCGCACTTGACGTCCATCTGGAAGACCTTCATGTTCTTGTGAGCTGCATACGCGAGAAAAATCCTGATGGCCTCGATTCTAGCCACCGGAGCGAATGTCTCGTCGTAGTCGATGCCTTCCTGTTGACGGTATCCCTTGGCGACCAGACGAGCCTTATTACGGATAATAAGATCGTTTTCATCTTTCTTGTTGCGGAAGATCCACCGCAAGTCAATGATTCTGATTTTTCTTGGTCTTTCTACAAGGCGCCAGACTCTGTTTCTCTCGAATTCGGCAAGCTCATCCTGCATGGCCCTTACCCAGTCAGGATCAGAAAGAGCGTCCTGGGTATTGGTTGGTTCAAATTTACTCAGGAATCCGCCGAAGAGGATAAGGTTTTCATCATTCTTTGAAGAGCGAGTTGTCACTGGAGCAGATGGACTACCGATGATGTTGGTAGTGGAATGGCTTCTGGTCCATTTTCTGGAATGGGGAATAGGATCGTATTCCATGTTGTTTCTTGAGTCATTCTCATCCCAAATGGCGGAGGAGAGAAGACTAGCATCCGGATCAGTATTCAACACAGTCTCCGGACGGGGTTCACGAACCACTTCAGCATAAGTTCTGGATGGAGAGGGTGGCGGAACAACTTCAGGAATTGGTGCAAGAACAGTGGACACTGTCTGTTCTCGGACCGCTTCGACTGCAGTTTCAGGAGAGGGTTGTGTTGAAGAGAGCTGAGAGGGGGAGAGAACAGTTTCCTCAATCAAAGTGTTAGAAGAGGATTCTTTTTCTGTGATTGGGTTAAGTACAGACACTGGTTCTACAGAGTCAGAAGAGGTTTCTCCTACAGCGGTAGAACAGGATGTGCTCTCATTCACGAATGCATCTGCGGATATGGTTGTTGATGAAGGAATGGAGTGTTCAGCAGGAGCAGGAACAATGATTGGACCAACGAGGGTCGTTAGATCAAATTCTGCTAAGTCAACAAAATCAAATCCAAGCGAGTCAGTAGGAACAGTTGTGCTCGGTGGTGAAACAGTGTGCAATTCAGGGAAGACAGAACTATCTGAACTAGGGCTGGCACTAGAATACATCTCAGTCTCAGAGAAGTCAACGTACCGACTTTCAAAGATGGATCGGGTCCGTTTGTTGTATACACGGTAAGTCGCTGAGTTATGTGAGTATCCAATAAAGATAGACTCATCCGACTTAGCGTCAAACTTTCCCAGATCATCTCTGTTGTTCAGAAGATAGCATACACAACCGAAAACTCTAAAGAATCTAATATTCGGCTTACGCTTGTTGACCATTTCGTACGCGGTTTTACCAGTCCGCTTAACGATTAGAGTCCTGTTCTGAGTGTAACAGGCAGTTGATACAGCTTCAGCCCACAGGGATAGAGGTACACCAGAATGTGCTATCATGGATCTAGCAGCTTCGACCAACGTACGGTTCTTCCTTTCTACGACTCCGTTTTGCTGGGGAGTACGTACAGCAGAGAAGTTGTGAGAGATGCCCACTTCTTCAAGGAAAGACTGGAGCTTCGCGTTCCGAAACTCTGTACCGTTGTCGCTTCTCAGCTTCTTCACCTGACGACCCAAGAGGACTTGGATACGTTTGATGAAGGCGATGATTAGATCAGCAGCGTCAGATTTGGCTCTAAGGAATTCGAGCCATGTGTACCGAGAGTATTCATCGACAAGTACAAGCATATATTTCTTGCGTGCAAGACTTTCGACTCTCATCGGTCCACAGAGATCCATATGCAGCATGTCAAGGGGATGGTGACAGTTTGTTTCCATCCTTGGAGGATGCGAACTCTTCTTCATTTTCCCTTTCTCACATGCTGAGCATAGGGTGTCTTTAGATAGTCGCGTCTCCGGTAGACCATTGACAAGGTGTTTAGATACGAGCTTGTTCATATCCCTGAAGTTCTGATGAGACAGACGCTGATGCCACAGCCAACTTTCTTCCTTCGTTGCTTTTGCGAGAAATACCACTGTTTCCAGTTGTTGAGGAACAGCATAAAACATTGTGGTATATAGGTGACCGTTCCGTCGAGCGCGTAGAATCAGGTTCCCATCCTCGTCTTCAATATTGCTCCCGAGAATGAATGTCTTCACAAGATATCCTCCATCACAGAATTGGCTAGAACTGAGTAGGTTAAAAGGCAGTCCATCAACATAGCGCACATTCTTGATGACGTGTTCTCCATTCGTCATGCTTCCATATCCTATGATCGGTAGACGTCTCTTGTCTACAAGCTTGACAAAGCCTTCAGCTCTAACGACATAGTCGAAGAGGATGTTGCGCTGCCCAGTCACATGCCTGAAGGCTCCAGAATCAAAGTACCACATGTGACTGCCCTGCAATGCGCAAGATCAAATTTGTTTAGGAACCCATTGCCACATGGGTGTCCTACCGTTAGAAACAGATAAAGCAACCGGTGAAGTATCCTTTTCAGATTTCTCCTTAGGCTTAGGAGACTTCACAGGAGGCAAAGCATTTGGCTTTGTCATTTTCTCTTTTCTTTCCCGGTGAGGACTACCTGACTTACTATAAGCATTTGCATTACCAGGCATATCAACACGCATGTAATTATCAAACAAAGAACATATATGATTTTTGAAAGCTGTAAGATTATCAGAATTCGCTGAGCGATTAATGTGTACAGACTTTGATTTTATGTTTGAATTACAACTAGGTGGGTTGTAGCCAAGATCAGTATGATCATGACCACCCCATTTAGGGAAAGCATTAAAAGAGTTCTTCTTCTTCCGATATCTCCTTCTTCGTGGCTTCACATTCGCAGTTCCATCACCTGTCCTCGCATCTGCATGAAAAGCAAGTTGTGAGTTGGGTGACGGCTTAACTAGAATGGATTGACCACCTTTGAAATTAGTGGTGGTTTGACAAACTGATTTTAACATTTGCAAAGGTTGTTTAGGTTTGGAGTTCTCACCCACATCAAATGAACTAGAATGAAAGTCTAGTCCCTTAATGGGTTTCACCAAGCTACTTGTATCAGTAGATTTTGAATTCCGTGTCTGTGTTACTGTGGGTGTGTGTGGCTTAACTGACTTCCCTTTGTCAGTACCAACACATTTTGCACCTTCAGTGTTTATCACAGACACTGATGCAAGTGGCTTGGGAGAACAGATTTGCTTTACAGCAGGTGCCTTTGGCAAAACAGGTTTTCTTGGAATATAACCTGAAGGAGGATCATCAGCGTCCAAAAACACCTTTACATCGTACACAACATTAGGATCTAATGCTAGTTTAGGTTTGGTTGACCTAAAGTCTGGTGTGATTGATGAGTTGCAGGTACAAGAATCCCAAGAGTCAGATTCTTCTAAGAAGGACACCCGTCTTTTTAACTGATTGATTTGACAACATTGATTCGCGAAAGTTTGACCAAACATCAGTTCCTTTTCATAAAAGAAGTCCTTTTCCATTGTGTTATTAATAGATTGGACGACTAGTTGTGTTTGGAGATCCGCAAATTTGTTTTTAAAACATGAACAAGAAAACTCTGCGATCTCACATTGGTTTGACATATTAATCCTTTCGGCATTTGCCTCATGATAACTGTGTTCCAATGATTTGATATGGTTGTCTTTTTCAGAAAGAATCGACTCAAAGTTCTTTAACTTATGGCGACAGGCATCAAGTTCTACGGCTTTGGACCTAAGATGGAACAATTCCTTTTCTACACACACTGGGGCAGGAGGCTGAGTTGCGGAAACATCCAAAGGTTGGATAACATCAGCGTCCTCGGATGTATCTATCTCCCTAGTGTCATAGCTAAAGTTTAAGTCCTCATAGTTGATGGGTGGCATTGCTACCTTAGGTGTCCTAGCTTTGATGCCTTCCCAGCTAGTGAAAGTATTCTCTGGATTACTAGCAGGGGTAAAGATGGGACCCTTAGCAACAGGACTGGAAGGTGGACTACTGGTTGAACTATTGGCAGGACTGGTGGTAAAAGATACGGCTTTTCCATCTATTATCTCAGTAAAGGTCACAGTCTGCATCACATAGTTGTCATTGTCTTGTCCTTTGACTGACCTAGGTTCAGGTTTGGAAGCACTCATACTGTCAAAGTTGTATAGATGTGCAGGTGGTTTCTCAAGAATGCTTTTCTCTGAATGTCCCAACCCAGGTTTGGCTTGATAAAAGGGATGTTGAGTGGTTTGCTTGGTAAGCAGACTCAAGGTATGTTCAGATTGTCCTCTCTTTAAATTATTTTCCTCAAGCTCTTCGATTTTTACAAATAATTTTGTTCTTTCCAAGGAAAGAAGGTGAAACTTGAGCTTGAGTTCTTCACGACTGCTTTCAATTTCGTCGTGAGATCTTTGAAGATCAAGGAGCTTGTTTTCGAGGATAGATTCTCTAATCCCAGACTCAAGTTCCATTCTGTTAAAGTTCTCGGCGAGGTCCTCTAAACTACTTTTATAAACAGCACTCTCTATTCTGAATCTTGCGACGAGAGCTCTTTCCATTTGGAGTTGGCTCTCAAGTCTTAGAGTTTCAGACATAGACAGTTCATCAGGAATTGACAATAATGAACAAGAATGTACCTCAGATTCTTCATCAGTAGAGTCGTTTGGGGAACCAGAAATACATGGTTCTTCAAAGTCAGCCATGAGGCAGTGTCCTTGTACGGCTGATGGGCCTTCATCATCCGAGTCTTCTGGTTCCATGATCCAGTCTTCCTCATCAGCTAACAGCACCTTGCCTTGCTCTTTCTTCTTCATCACGGCAGCCTTCTTCTCAAAGTAAGCAGAGTCTTTGAGCTTCTTCTTGCATTCCGATGCATAGTGACCCGGGTCACCACAGTTGTAGCAAGTGGGAACCCGAGCGGGGCTGATTGGCTGCGGGTGGAGCTTCTAGAGCTGGTAGCTTGTTCTGTTGTGGAGGTTCAGTTCCACCGGTGTTGTTGTGCTGACGACCATCATCATTTGTCTTCTGGTTCTGGTTGTTGTAGTTAGAACCAGATTGGTCGTTCCACCTTTGATTGTAACCACCTCCTTGATAACCTCTGTTACCGTGGTAGTTGTTGGAGTTGTACTCCTGATCCCTTTGCTGTTGCTGGTTGTTGTTGTTGTAGCTTTGTCTTTGATCTTGATAAGATCCTTGATTGTTGTACCCAGACCTATCACGTTGTTGATAGTTGTTTGTTCTTCCTTGATCGTTTCTTTGGAAGCTTTCTCTTGACTGGTACCCTCCTTGGCTAGACTGACCTCCCACAAACTGAGGTCCTTGTCTGAATCTGTTGAAGCGTTGGGGATTTCCCCGGAATTTAGCCATCAAGGCGAATGAGTTCTCCAGCTGAAACATCTCCTCTTCGGTAAGTCCATCATCAAGAACTACCGGTTCTTCAACGGTGTAGTTTTCATGAGAGGACGATCCTCTATTTGACAGTAAGGCCAAGGTAGGAGGATCGATTTTCTTTTCAGTTTTACCGAATAAGGTTTCTTCATGAGGTAGCATCATGCTATACAGATCATGAAGTCCAAGCTGGCCAAGATTCTGGCTCACTTGGATGCTGATTGTGACAGATTGCCAGAGTTTGTTCAGTCTTTTGAGGAATTTTACATTCACCTCGTACTTGTTCTTCTCTAAGCCAAGTCTCCGCAGATCGTTTACACAGATGTTTAAACGATTGTAGGTTTCAGTCAGCGTCTCTCCCTCGCGAGCACAGAAGCTTTCGTACGCGTTCATAGCGTTCTCCTTTTGGCCTTCTAGTGCCTTGTCACCACCCTGCATTTGCTGTTCAATGCCCAGCCACATTGCTCTGGCATCTTTATGTTAGGAATTATGTGCAGAGTTGACAAACCAAGTGATTATATATCCAATGTTACGAGACACTTGAGGGTCACACCTGTGAGGACCTATAAGTCGAACAAGTTAGATGAAACCCCAAAATGGAGAATTAGGATTTATAATAGTATATTATAAATCAGTTGGGTAATTTCAGTCAGAATTACCAAAGTTGGAGGGTTATTAATTAATTAGGATATTATATATTTATTAGATAAATAAATATATAATAGTTAATTAATAAGTTTTATATATATTAGATAAATATATATAATCGTAATTATCGTATGCAAATTCTTTTCCAGCTAATTAAAAAAGGAAAGGATTTGAGATAATTATTATAAGGAAACTGGATTCCATACAAACTGTATTTTTCCTCCATATAAATAAAGCCTATGGGTTAAGGAAAAATAACAAGCTTTTCAATTAAAAAAACCAGTTCTCAGTTTCCTCCTCCCCCTCTCTCTAAAACCGACGCCGACCCCCCCCGGTCGAATCTCAGTTTTTGTTCGGGTTTCATACAGTCCTACTAGAGGGACGTTCGCTGGTCGATCATTGGTGGATCTATTCTCAAGCAACCAGGTAAATTGATCTAAACCAAACTAATAGGATTAAAACTATAACGATTAAAAGATCATTAGGCTTAATGGGTTTTTAGCTTTTATCGCTTCCGCACGATTAGATCAGAAACAGCGTGTTTCTGATCGCGAAGGTTTTATCAGTTTGATTAACCTATGAGATATATCAAACCAGCGAGGTTTGATAGATCTGAGATAATCCTCGAGTCAGTTTGATCCGAGGATACCCACAAAAACCCAACAGTGGTATCAGAGCCATTGTTACAAATCGTTTTAGTTTTTTATCTGTTTACATCTGTTTACGTGTGATCCGTTAAAATCTGTCTCTTGTGTATCAAGTTCTTTAAAAAAAAATTTGATTTTTCCAGATTCGTATGAAAATTCGATTGTGTCGTTATTGTCTTTATCATGTAAACCCTAATCGACGATCAGCGGTGACCAAGCCACCAGGCCGATCGCCGGCGTTCATGGCGGCACCTGCTGTTGCCACTCGACCACCAGGCCACGCCACCAGCTGGGTAGCGGTGGCCGATACCATCCTCGCAAAACACGGCCACACCACAAATCGCCACGACCGAAACCACTAGGCACGATCGCCGGCCAAACCGCAACAAGCGGTGGCGGCGGACGCCCAGCCAAACCACCAGAAAGGTGGTGGCGGCGATCTCGTGACTACCAAGCCAAACCACCAGATCGGTGGTGGCAGGCGGTAGACGGTGGTGGCAGGCGGTAGACGGTGGTGGCAGGCGTGATGCGGCGTCACCAGAAATCACCACCGCTCCACCGATTGTGGTGGCGGTGGTGTCGATTAACGTCGATTAACAATCCCGGACGCCGAATGGCGGCGCCGGTTCGAACGAAAGACAGCCACCACACCACCGTATGTGGTGGTGGTGGCGTCGATGGTTTTTGTTGACCACGGCGGCAGTGGCAGCCCGGAGCTGCTGCAGTCGCCGGTTGGTTGAGGCCATAACAACTATGAAGTGGCGATGGTGGTGGCTGTGGCTGCTACTGTCGTCGCATCCACGGTGATCACAACCACGTCTAGCGGCGACGGCGGCGGTGGCGACTGATTGTCGTTGCCGCTTCGGACCATAGCTAAATGGCGGTGGTAACGGTGACGGATCGGCAACAATGCCATTCGGTGGTAGCGGCGATTTCGCGAACTACCCGGCCAAACCACCAGCGAGGTGGTGGCGGCAATGTCGCAAATCACCTGGCCAAGCCAAACCACGATCAAGGTGATGGCGGCGTTTTACAATAGCCACGACCAGACCATCAGTCCGGTGGTGGCCAAACCGCAATCACCAGAAGCCGCTTACGCGGTGGTGGATGGTGGTTACGGCAAATGGAGGTGATGACCAAATCAATTTCAAGCGAGACACGCATCCGACTATGGTTCGATCGCGGCTAGACCGCAGCTGCACCACCAGCGTGGTGGTGGCGGCGTCTCACGATGACCAAAACCACCGTATTCGGTGGTGGTAAACATTGGTTATTGGTCATGGGTCAAACCTAGGGTTTTTCCGTTTTGGGCCAAATTCCCTTATTAGGCCCAAAGACCAGTTCCTTGGACCAAGTTATGGCCCAAGAGGGGTTTATCAGTTTTTAGTTGTTTTATCCAAGATTAGTTGTTTTAGAATAATTTTATATAATGTTTTATCAAACCAGTCAAGCGCAAAACCACTTAAAGTTCACTCTTTTTAAGATGATCAATTCGTTTGATAAAACCAGTTTGATATATATTTTTTAATAAAAGGAAATTATTATAAAACTGATTAGCTAAAATAATGGTTTTGACTTATAAAACAGTTTTTTGTTTTAACAGACCAGATAAAACCCAAGTTTTGCGATAATTGAAACAAGATAATTTTAACGGATCCAGTTTTATTTCTCGTAATTATAATATTGCTTTTATTATATTGCATATATATTTACGTAATTGCTTGAGCTCGATATATGGATTTCAGTTTGATTTTACATATATATATATATATCTATTATAGTGTTTTGCCAACCTAGACCCTTGACATATTTGCGGGGAGGCCTGCGTGCCATTTACAACCCTTTATGTAATAATGACCTTAGGATAGAAATTTGTTTTATTCTTTCGGGATGACGAGGCCAGTGGGAGCTACTTCATCACTGCCGGAGTACTAACAAAACATGGCGAGGCCAGTGGGAGCTACGCGAGTTTTGAAGCTTTTAGTAGAATAGGTCATTATTTGGTCCCTAGGAAACGTTGGCAAAAACTATAATTAGGTACTATGTGATTAATTATTGTTTAATTGCATGGTTGATTAATTATTTGTGATATCTTGCATGTTAATAGTTTTAAATAGAGTTGTTACTTTAAAACTAGTTTATATCACAAAAGGGAATATAGGTTTTAGTTTCGTTAAAAACAATAGTTTTTTATTTAAAAAACCTATAGGTGATTGTTATACATAAAAGGCAAGTTGACAAAAACAGTTAGTTTTAATCAACTAGGTGTGCTGTTAAAACAGTTAGTTTTAATTAGCAAGTAATTTTAGAACAGTTAGTTTTAAAATTACGTGTATGTTTGAAACAGTTAGTTTAAAACATAAGTAGCCTTTGTAACAATCAGTTTTTCAAAAGCCTGGAAGTAAAGTTTTTCAAAACCCCGAAAATCATAGATCAGTAGTGCAACCCATCTAGGGGCACCTTCGGCGTAAAGTACATAGGCGTTGTAAGTGATCACACATTCAACGTCTGTGTTCAAACTGAAGCTGAAGGGGTTACATAACTCTGCGAATTATCTCCGGGTGGTACCGGCCAGAGTATAGTGATCAGGTCCCCAAAATGGTGAGATCTGTTTTGGTACTATAAAGTTCACCGGGTGGTACCGGGCCAAAAAGCACTAAGAGGGACTAAAACATGCACAGGTAGTTGCCATGGTCCCGAAAAGATCTAGGAGTCATGTCAGTTAGATATGATTGGTAAAAGTCCTTACCTACCGAAATAAATACGGGTCTGGTGGAGCAAGAACATTACGCACATCAGGACGTATGAAATAAGGATCCTAGTCCAATAAATTGATCATTTAAGGGTTTATTGATATTTTATTGGAAATTTATCTATTTACAGTTGCTAAGACCAAAAGTTTTATTTTGTGTAGATGGCAAGCACTGTTACCAGCACTAATAATCTTTCCCTCCGATCTATCCTAGAGAAGGATAAACTGACCGGCCCTAACTTTCTCGACTGGGAGCGCAATCTGATGATTGTGCTCAGACATGAGAGAAAGTGGTATGTGCTTGAAGAGCCACTTGGGGAGGCACCTCCGGCAAACGCTCCGGCTGCTGCTAGAAATGCCCACAAGAAGCACTTGGATGATCTCCTTGATGTCGCCTGTCTGATGTTAGCAACTATGAGCCCAGATCTGCAAGCAGGGCTCATAAATACAAATGCTTACGACATGATCCGCCAGCTGAGGGACATGTTTCAGACTCAGGCTCGTACAGAACGTTACGATGCCACCAAAGCATTCAATGAGTGCAAGATGGTAAAAGGGACATCAGTAAGTGACCATGTCATGAAAATGAAACGGCACTTAGATCATCTGGAAAGGCTAGGTCATCCTGTTCCGTTGCACCTAGCAACAGACACCATACTCAATTCACTGTCAGAGGACTACAGGCCCTTCGTAGTCAATTACAATATGAATAACATGGAGAAGACAATAGCAGAGTTGCACTCCATGCTTAAGACAGCTGAACTGAATATGGGGAACAAGAACAAGACCAAGGATGTCTTGATGGTGAAAGACGGAGGGGTGAAAAAGAAAAATGGGCAAGCTAGCACCAGTAAAGGAAAAGGACCAGTCCAGGCCATCCAGAGTGCACCCAAGAAAGGCAAAGGCAAGGGCAAGGGCAAGAAGGTTAAGCCAAACAAAGCTAGGACCGAGAATCGCTGCTTCATATGCAATGAGATCGGTCACTAGAGGCAAAACTGCCCTAAGCGTCATGAAGCAGGTGTATAAACCTCAGAGATTTATGATTGCTTTATTTTTGTCACTTCTTACTTGTTAGTTTACAAGTATTCTGATACCTAGAGCAAATGATTATTGCAGGAGGTCAGAAGTGAAATGCCCAGAGGTTGCTGAGGATCTGAAGCACAAGTTTATTTCAATTTGAGTCAAGATATTTATGGATTTAAGACAGTTATTTCTATTTTTCATGTTTTAAACAATTTTTGGATGATTGTAATTTTTGATTTATAATTCTATGGTTTTATTTTTCAAAAATTATTATCTTGACATTGAAATATCTGATTGTGCTTAGTGTTTGTATGATCCTAGTTGTTGCCTGTTATAGTTACTTCAATAAATTCTATTAAATTGAAGTAATTTGTATAAAAACTATCAAAACACACGAGATTCTATAGGAATGTGTTTTGAGAATAAAACATTTATGAATAATTGTTTTATGATCAAATTTTAAAAAGAGAATTTTAGAATATTAACTCAGATAGCGTTAATAACAGTATTTATGAAACTAGAAAGATTCCAAGATTTGGAATTAGGATTTGACCAAATCCAGTTAAGTTTTATAAAAGAAATTCTCAGAATTAACTAATCAAATTTGATCAAGTTTTATTATTCAAATGTTTTAAATAGAGAATTTTAGAATATTAACTCAGATAGCGTTAATAACAGTATTTATGAAACTAGAAAGATTCCAAGATTTGGAATTAGGATTTGACCAAATCCAGTTAAGTTTCATAAAAGGAAATTCTCAAAGTTCATTACTTAAAATTAGAATTGACTGATCAAAGTTTTGACTAAGTCAATAGTAAAATTCTGAGTAATAGTTAGTTTTTATAAAGCAAGTGGGAGCCCAATTTATTCTCTATCTAGTCTGAGATAAAGAATAAAAGATGCAATTATTGATATATCTCGGAATTCATAATCCAGGTAGGATAAGAGTTCATAAGATATAATTTACCCTTTTAGTCAAAAGGATAAGAGTTTCAGGACCCATGAAACAAAGGTCGTGACTGACCTTAGAAATCAATAATTAAAGTGTTGGATTAAAATATAGGATTCCAGTAGATTTGCCAGGATTGCAAAAGGAATCGGATTTCAGGTAGAAATCATTCATCTACACAGCAACTAAGGAAAGTTGCAGTCTTACATATTCAGGAACTGGAAGTTAGTCCAGGTCTCCGAGTTCATGGAATATGATAAAAGTCTAATTATTGTTTTAAGAAGTGTTTGCAAGACAATATTTAGCAGATACAAGTTAACAGACTTGTATTATTTGGTTATCACTTTGATTAAAATGGTAAACTTTAATCAAAGGGTTTAAACTAAAGATAGGTGATACTTTATTTTAGACCAGTATCTAACAAACGTTAAATAGATGTTATGAAAGTTATTAAAGAAAAGATATTTGATTTTGTTATCATTACAGCGTGTAATGTGGACTATACAAAATTGATTTCTTTATTACTTTCACATTTTGCATGTTTTAATATATCCAGGAATGAAATCAGTCTCCGATTTTTCATTCAAAATCTGTCCGTGACAACTTATCATTGTGGGAGCATGATAAGGCGTTAAAGTCATTGTGAACTTTTAGGTAGTTATGATCAGTTGCTGAATAACAGCTACAAGTGTTGTAGACTAAAAGTTGCACAGATATTTGATAGAGTAGCAAATATCGGATGTGATCCGCGGTTGAGATTACTTCTTGGAAACAGTCATAAGTAAATCTCACAGTGGTTGTCCCTATCACCTGAGGTATCTGATTTGATATCATGAGGACTACTGAATTCTTAGTGCACTCAACCGCTGCGCCGTAACAGGGTAGCTATAAAAGGTGTAACTAGATTCAGCGGAAGCCGTGGTGTTAAAGGCAGGTATGCAAGATGGGATTTGCACCTCTTCTCAGAAGAGAGATATTTCTGGGCCCATCTTGACTGACTAAGTATACTGATGAAGTGCATGGCCATACCCAAACGAACTGATTAGTTCTTTGTCGTTTACCTATCAGTGAAAGTCAGATAATCAAGAGAACAGAATCTTGAGTATTTAGAGTTGACACCTTCCAAGCTCATACTCATAGATGAAATGTCGCGATGCAAAGGGAAAAGCCAAGATATACCCAATCAATGAACAGTAGTTTCATAGATACCAATTCCTTACGGAATGTTTATATCACCAGTCTGGGTATAAGAGTTCTTGTAACCTGGTCAGCCTAAGTGCCTGTCTAGGGGCCTCCTTAGGTCCGTATAGTCAAAGGTGGTATTGCCAACTTGCACAAGTGGGAGTCTGTTAGGAATTATGTGCAGAGTTGACAAACCAAGTGATTATATATCCAATGTTACGAGACACTTGAGGGTCACACCTGTGAGGACCTATAAGTCGAACAAGTTAGATGAAACCCCAAAATGGAGAATTAGGATTTATAATAGTATATTATAAATCAGTTGGGTAATTTCAGTCAGAATTACCAAAGTTGGAGGGTTATTAATTAATTAGGATATTATATATTTATTAGATAAATAAATATATAATAGTTAATTAATAAGTTTTATATATATTAGATAAATATATATAATCGTAATTATCGTATGCAAATTCTTTTCCAGCTAATTAAAAAAGGAAAGGATTTGAGATAATTATTATAAGGAAACTGGATTCCATACAAACTGTATTTTTCCTCCATATAAATAAAGCCTATGGGTTAAGGAAAAATAACAAGCTTTTCAATTAAAAAAACCAGTTCTCAGTTTCCTCCTCCCCCTCTCTCTAAAACCGACGCCGACCCCCCCGGTCGAATCTCAATTTTTGTTCGGGTTTCATACAGTCCTACTAGAGGGACGTTCGCTGGTCGATCATTGGTGGATCTATTCTCAAGCAACCAGGTAAATTGATCTAAACCAAACTAATAGGATTAAAACTATAACGATTAAAAGATCATTAGGCTTAATGGGTTTTTAGCTTTTATCGCTTCCGCACGATTAGATCAGAAACAGCGTGTTTCTGATCGCGAAGGTTTTATCAGTTTGATTAACCTATGAGATATATCAAACCAGCGAGGTTTGATAGATCTGAGATAATCCTCGAGTCAGTTTGATTCGAGGATACCCACAAAAACCCAACACTTTACAGCTGTCAACCCTCGCGAACATGTCATTAGGTAGAGCCATAGTGAGCAACGTGAGAGCACGTTTATCAATGGCTGCCCTGGCTCGTTGTTCATGAGAGAACATGTCGTAAGGTTTTTCAACCTCATATGCAGGTAGATAGGGAGTGACCTCGGTTCTGGCTACTTCAGCTACAGTAACCGTTGGTCTGATTGGTCCCTCAGTGATAGAGACCATCAGTTTGTCATCCAGTAAGTCGAGGAAGTTAATCATACGGCGTTTCCATTGCTGGTATTCGCCGACGACTAATACTGGAGGTCGTGTTTCAGAACCGATACTGATTATTTCTTTTGACATTGCGTCCTCGGAAATAGGATCTGTTTTGAGTAGTTTGTGATTTCTGATTGGACAGAGCTTCCGCGCTTAAAGCGTTCCTTTTATAGAAATTCGAGAATTTCAAAAAGAAAGGCTAAGGCGGGAAAGACTGCAAGTCCCGATTCGGGAGATGCAAGTCCCGATACGGGAGTGAGAATGAGTCCCGATTCGGGAGTTTTAAGCCAAGTCCCGATTCGGGAAATGAGAGTCCCGATTCGGGAGTTCAAATTTCCAATTCGGGAGTGACAAAAGATCCGATTCGGGAGATGATAAGATCCGATTCGGGAGTTTAAGATTTCCAAATCGGGAAATCAAATGTTCCGAATCGGGACACTTGTGTCCAATTCGGGAGATGAAGTTCCGATGCGGGAAATCAAAAACAACGTCAGATTTCTGTCCAAAACTACCAAAACACGAGCTCTGATACCAATTGTGAGTCCGATATTCGACAAGAATGCAATGTAATGGATCAATGCAATCAGATATGCAAGAAATATGAAGAACACGACAATACGACAAAGCATATAACTAAAGTTGTTAGTTGCAAGAACATTTAATAACGTTAACTATCGACCCCTATATATAGAGCCGAAGTTACAAAACAACCCCTAGAGTCTATGACTCTTTTAAGAGGCGCACAAAAGTATTGTTTTAAAACTAACTATTACATAATATCAAAAGACGCCCCTGACTTCTTTACAAACAAACTCGTCAGGTTCTAACATAGTTAGGGTTTGATTGGAGTTTTATTCATTAAAATCAATTACTGATGTTAAAAAAGAAACAGAAAATAAGTGATGATTTCAAATATCTTAGTCCAAAACCCTAAAAAGAAGAAAATGAAGAATACATTATTCAATTGTAGGAGATTGTGTTGATCTTCTAAAGTAGGTAAATTTGTTCCCAAAGAAATACTCCATGCGAATCTCGCGACGCGAGGTTTCCTTCTCTCGACTCGAATTCATCAAACACGTAGAAGTCAAAACCCAAGTCTGACCAATCTTGCGGCTCGAGCCTCCACTCTCACGGTGCTAATTGGCTACTGCCAAGGAGGTTTTCGACTTTTCTCCTTTTTTACCTTTTCTCGGTATTTTTTGATCAAATCTCATATGTTGAATTCCAACTTGTTTTGCATTCAAAAATAAGTTTCCTATCCGACAATTGTAACTTTTGTACAATCTCTGAAAACAACTTTAGCCTTGCTTCACTTTGATTGATGAAAGTTACACTATTGTGTACATCCTCGATGATATCATTATTTTGAAAGGCCATACTGAACCATAAGATTAAAAATGCGCGCACAACAACGAACGTGAAACAACTTTCCTCCATAAGGTAATCTGTTTAACATTGAGAAAGTATCATGCAAGATCTTAATTGCGAGTCATTATTTGAAGCATTATCAAGTGTAATACTAAAAACCTTATGCTCAATGCCCACTCCTTCATACACTTATATAGGTTGTCGGCTATTTCAACGCCATGATGAGGAGGAGGTAAATGAACAAAACTAAGAACAAGTTTTCTAGTCTCCACTTAGAATCGATGAAATGCCCCATAAGAACTATATACTCAATCTTTTTATTAGTAGACTTCCACATATTTGTAGTTATACTAATCATCGTAACGGTCCTCAATGAATCTCTCAGCCTTTTCTTTTCAGTTTCATAAAATTAAACACAATCTTTTTTTAATGGTGTTGCATGAGATCTTCTTCCATTCAAGCATTCCCCATTTTTGCATCATATTGAATCCCCCTTCTTCCACAGTTGTGAATGGATGCTTGTGCATGAGATTCCAGTGTGCCATGTACTCCCTCATTTTCATCATATCCAACTTTCCATCTATAGGTGTAGGAGCAACAACTTGTGCACTACTTTCATGATCAACTACTTGCAATGTAATTCTCCGTTGTCCGTTGTTGCTTTTGAAAGAGCATTCTTCTTACACATTTTTGCAAATGCCTTGAAAATATCTAGTACTTTTCCTTTGAATAATAGAAAGTTGTGTCTTACAATGTACGCATTCTCCTTTCATAGATGCATCAACAAGTTCCACTTCTTTGAATTCTAACCAAACAGTAAAAGTCTTTTGCCTTTTTCTTCTTTTGAAAATGAGACTCTTCCTCCTCCTCGAGAGAACTACAGAAGCTTATACCCTAATGCAAATGAAAACAAGCAGAAGTAAACATTAATACCTGGTGATTGAGATAAGAAGAGAGATGATTACAACAAAAGCTTTGGTGGATGAAAAGGCTTTCACCAGAGATCGAGTTGAGTCGCCGGAGGAAGAGGCTCACACCGGAAGAACTGTCGAGGCTGCTGTCACTAGGAGATCAAGAAAAGAGAAGATTGGTTGTCACCAGAATAGTCACTGGTAGAGGAGGCTCTCACCGAAGGGGGAGGTTGTACCAGCGATTGCTTGGTGCCTTGGTGGTTGACAGCAGATGAGATCAAGAAAGTCAGAGATGCCTGTGCCTTGGAACAGGTCAACGGCTTTTTGTTGTAACATTAGTTTTTTTTAGTTTTATGGTTTAATGGTTTATTTCTATAGTATACTTAAAAATGTAATAGTTATAAAGATGATGGGTAAAACTACAAGCTTATAAACTTGAGCCCGATTAGGATCGCAAGCCTGTCAATCCGAGTAATTCAATACTCGAGCTCGGCTAGTTAATGTACTCGAGTAGCTCAAGCTCGAGTTCGACTCGTTTTACTTCGAGTCGATTTCGAGTTTTTTCTGAGTCGATTTCGGGTAGCTCGCGAGTTGTCTCAACTTGATTACACCTTACAAATAACAAAAGAAATATTTCAGGTGCTTCTCGTATACCTAGAAGAAGGGAAAGGGCTAGAAAGGAAAACACATTGCATCCTGATTTTATAGATTCTCAAGTTACTACTTTTCTTGTTGAGGGTGATAGAAAATGTATTACATAAAATACCTATTCTAGTTAATGTAGAAATACACAACTAAAGCATATCATGATATCAAGAAGCAATCACTTCTAGAAATGGGTTTGTTTGGAAGAAGACAATTAGTAACGAGATGAATTCTTTAATTTCTAACATTGCTTGGGAAAACTCAAATTTGCCTTCAGGTAACAAAGCAATTGGGGGTAGATGTGTATTTCAAATAAAATATAATATTGATGGATAAATAAAAACTTGTAAAGCTAGATTGGTCATTAAGGTAGCGTTTGGTTGCATACAAGATTGAACAAGACTAAACAGAACAGAACTAGACATGAATAAATAGGACAAGAGAGATCAAAACTAGGCATGGCAGAACTAGACAGAGTAAGTGTTGCGTCTAGTGTTTGGTACGCCATGACACGATAGGTTTTGATTAGGGGTGGCAATTCGCGGGTTGGTGGGTTGGCGGGTCACGGTTGGCGGGTTGGAGGGTCAGAAACCTCAACCCTGACCCCACCCATTTAGCTAATCGTGTCGAGTTCTTCAACCCTTACCCGTGAAGGGTCGTGTCGTGGGTCGTGTCACGGGTTGGCGTGTTGGCGGGTCAGTGGCGTGTTGGCGAGTCATAAACGGGTTGACGGGTCATAAATGAGTTGACGGATCATAAATGGGTTGGTGGGTCATAAACGGGTTGACAGGTCAAAGGTCATTCTTCATACAATTCAAATAAAAACAAAGTTTCAATACAATTAAGTTCAAAAGCAACCAAATATAATCAAGTTCAAAAGCATCCAAATACAACCAAGTTCAAAAGCAACCAAATACAACCAAGTTCCAAGTTCAAATAAAGCAAGTTTAATGTTCAAAATACAAATAAACTTAGAGTTTGTTAGGATTTGTTCAAAATACAAATATAAAGAGTGGATTTGATTTTTTTAGTTTTTCTATTTTTTATTATATAATAAAAAAATATATAAAATAATTAATTTAAATATAAACGGGTTCACGGGTCAACCCACCAACCCCGCGGGTCAACCCTTGAAATTTGGTGGGTTGGCGGGTTGGCGTGTCAAAAACCTCAACCCAAACCCTTTTATTTTCGTGTCGTGTCGGAAATTGCCAGCCCTAGTTTTGATACACATGTGATACATTTTAAAAAGGTTTTGGTACTAACATTCTATTCTTGAGTTTAAAAATTAAGGGAAAGGTTTTGGCAGAGCTAGACAGAAAGGAAAGTGCGCGCGCGGGGGGAGGGGGGGGGGGGGAGAAAAGAAAAGACACTCTGTTCTCAAGTTTTTTTTAAGGAAGGAAAGAAAAGGATTCCTAAGGAACTAACAAAAGTATGCTCTCGAATTTTTTTATAGGAAGGAAAGGAAAGGATTTGGAGGGATTTGCGTGTTCTCGGGTTTTTTAAAGGAGGGAAAGGAAAGGATTTGAAGGAATAACTCTCCATTTTTTTTCTCTTAAAAATAATCCTTCTTTTTCCTTCCAAAAGTAGGATGATTTGGACGGATAACCTTCCCATTTCCTTTCCTCTTTCTTTCCCTTATTTTTTAAACTCGAGAACAGGGCGTTCTTTCTTGTGGGAGGATAACTTTAAACAGAAAAACAATAAAAGTTATCCCTTCAAATCCTTTGCTTTCATTCCTTTAAAAAAAACTCAAAAACACACTTTTGTTAATGATCCTAGTACCAATTTTCCCGTCCTGAAACCGAACGCAAACCCGAACCCGAACCAATACATACAACTTGATTTTCCATACAATTTTCTAGTCCCAAAAAGTTTCGATACCAATGCGTTTTGGTTCTGGTCCGATCCCGATGTCATCCCTAATCCAGTAGAGTCGCGATGGCATTGCCGGAGCCGCATATGGTTAGCCCAAACTAAATAAAACAAAAAACAAAAGGGCTAAAATTGAAATATATAGAAAGTGTAGAGGCGTGAATCGCAAGGGAGAACAAAAATTGCCAAAATTGGGTAGCGTCGTCAATCGCCATATAACCAACAACAAACCAAAAACACTGAAAACCAGATGAACCATTTTTGAACAGAAACAGATCCTCCCCCCCAATTTCCACCTTTGAATGCCTTCTTACAACTGATCGAATCATGGAACCCAAAAATTCCACCACCACCGCCGCTTCCTCCGCCACCACCACCGCCGCCGCCTCCTCCGCCACCGCCGCTCCGGCACAGTACCGACGACCTCCTCCCCTTGCCGACGATACAAACGACGCTAAATCGTCGAATCCGCCATCTCAAAAGCCGGAACCCTTGGCTGAACCTAAACAGAAGAAGGAACCAGAAAAGAAATCCGTCATTGCGATTCCTTTGAATGATCCTGATGTCCTTGATAGTGGCGGTGGAATCAGGTATACAAAACGAAACCTACCTTTATTTCTCTTCCATAATAATTTCCAATTTCCATTGGAATTTGAGCATTTGAGGAGAATTTATTTGCTTATATAGGAAAATTTTCATATATCTATATATATGATTGAAATGTTGTTAATGTGATTTGTTGAATTCTAAAAGGTTCTACTAGGTTTGGATTATTGGATAAAGGGGAGTAATTTGATCACCATTTGGGGATTTTTTTAAGTTTACAGATTTATTAGCTAAAAAGCACATAGTAATGTAATTAAGAACAAAGTTACGTGAATAATTTTATTTTTTTATAGGATAAATATGATTAATTTGAGATGCTCATATGGTTTAGGGATTTGGAGGGTTATAATTAGGTCTATTGATTGATGATATGATCTTTACCAACATGATCAAATGCAGATTACTAGTAAAGATGAATGTTAGAAATATGTGAAGGAAATTAGTGGGAATGGAATCTAATCCCACCAGAGGGTTTGCATCTTTATAGATGTTATAGCTTTAGAATCTGGCTGAATGCTTTAAATTATCACTTCTTTAGCTTAAGAAGAAGATCAATAAAAAATGTAATCCATTTATGGGAAAATTTAGAGGCATATGCTGATGAACATAAAATGAGTTTATGCTACCAAATAAGGATAATTTTGGGTCATTTCCCCTTTCCTGTCAGTGCTTACTTTAGCATTTGGGGTTTCTAAATTCATGTTTGATGAGATGGGAATATAGATGTTTGTTTGTTTGTTGTTGCTTTAGAATTGCTGTTTTCTTGATATTTGCAATAATCTTTCAACACGGATGGAATCAACATGGTAATTGGTAAGGTCACGGTGGCAGTGACGATGGTGGCCAAGGGCTAAGGTTTTCTTCTTGACAACATAGGCTGGGGGTGCATGACACTTTAATCATCTTGCATAATCAATTACCCCCACACTAGGTCTATCATCTATGTTTAGGTAATTATTTTGTTATTCGTTTCTAGAAGATAGTACAGTACTTATATAAGATTAAGAAGCCTAAAGAAGGAAATACTATCACTACTACAATGAAAGGTAAACCAAGTGTCACTATATTTAATGGTCTACAACTGCATCTTGTAGGCTCTAATTAAAAGAAGGTTTGAAATTTTGAGATAAGAATAAGCTTTGATTTAGTGGCTTACTGTACACCAAAAAGAGTTCAGCGATCACATTAAGGTGGCTATTTAATATTATGCCTAAATTTGAAAATAGAATAAAAATCTTAAAACAGCCAACTGTAACAAACTTGAAATCCTAGTCAACAACCTCTGACCAAATTGACCGGTTGCGTGTCAAACAGTCATAATATTAAAACACCTTTAGACTTTAACGACTAAATATGTACAAGAAAAACGTACGACCAAAATGGATATTTATAAATTGTAACACTTGGTAGCTATTTGATGACGTTATCCTAATCTTCATTATGGGAACTAGCATATGCTTCGTCATAAGTACGTCTATAGGTTATAGTTTCGCTTAGTTATTTGCTTGTTTCCGCATTTAAATCATGACTTTGGGTTTTATGTTTGTGAAAGCGCTTTTTTCGATTCTTTTTGGAGTCTTGTCGGGTTTGTGCTTCTTGTTCAAAATTTATTCTTTATGGCTGCATTGTGGTTTCGGTAGGGTGTTACAATATCAGTTGATTTGTGGAAGCTCCCTCGAAAAAATATGTTATTTTTTTATAAGGGCGGTCTTTGGAGAAGCAATATTTATGATGGTTCAGTAGCTTCCAGCTAAAGAAATGTTTTTTTTATGGTTCAAAATTTGTTTTAGCAAACCACTGGTTGACTAACAGTTTTTCTATTCCAGCTGGCATTATGTTTGGCTATAAGATCTTCTTCCCACAGTTTATCACAGTTTGTAATCTTGCATGAAATTTCATATTTGGGCAATGTGAAATTGCCTTGTTATACTATAGGCTGTGAGAGACTATCTACTATGCTTTGTTTTCAAGACATTTTTTCCGCATTATTAGATATTATGCTATTGTTTCTGGATAGTACTTGGTTTGGCTTTATGGTGGTTAAAAATTTACTCTTTTCCGTCTCGAATTTCAATAAATTACTACTGATTGATGAATTCTGTAACTTATTTGGAAGCCATATTTATGGGAAATTAAATCTATCTTTGTGTTTGGTAGCTTTCTGGGTGCAAACAAAACTGCAAGACTTAACTATGGCTATGCCAGTTTCAAGGGTAAAAGGGCATCAATGGAGGATTTTTACGAAACAACAGTATCAGAAGTTGATGGTCAGATGGTTGGCTTCTTTGGTGTTTTTGATGGTCAGTAAGTCTAATACAGATTTACAATAATTTGTTTTCACGTTTGTCTTACCAACTGTAAAATTTTGTTTCTGATCTTACAATGTATATAGGTCATGGTGGCTCAAGAACAGCAGAATATCTTAAGAACAACCTTTTCAGGAATGTAAGTGGTCATCCAGGTTTTATGAAAGACACAAAGGCAGCTATAGGTATGAAATGGGTCAGCTGTGCGTTGATGTGAGTTTTATAGTATTGTCTGTCTTAATATATTATTTGGTTGGCCAATCATCTTTATTGCAGTTGAAGCTTTTAAACGGACAGATGCTGATTATCTAAGTGGAGAAAATTCTCAGCAAAGAGATGCTGGTTCTACTGCATCAACTGCTGTAATGCTTGGGGACCGACTTCTGGTAGCAAACGTTGGAGATTCCAGAGTTGTTGCTTGCAGGGCAGGGACAGGTTGGCCGCCTTAGCTACTGAATTTAGTACAAATTTTCCTGCCCTAAGAGGCTTATTTTTTATCCACCTGTTCTAGCGATCGACACCATAAATAATGCTATAACAAACCGATGAATATTATGTCTCACTTTCCAATAAGCTTGCACTTGTGCATTACATACTTATACTACCCCACTTTCTAGTAAGTTAGCTCATGTCCAAAATAAACTTAACAAAATTGTCGATGGCCCTTAGTAGAGTACCTTACTCCCCCTAATTTATACTACCATACTTTTTACAACTCCTGCATTACCTACTTGTACTAGTGCATTAGCCACTTGTACCACAGCCAACTATATTTGACCACACTACTCAGGTATAACAGTTTGATCTGTCGGAGTTTGTACTGTAATATTCACTGGGCGTTAATTTGGTTGGCGTCTCTTCTCTAATTCATATTGGGGGGGGGGGGGGGGGGGGATTCCATTCTTGTGAATTATGACTTCTGGCATGATTATATTGGTAATGGATACTACTGATATATAAATGTATATGGGAAAGCCACGGCTTCTATTTTTATAACGCGTTGAGTGTAACTATAACATGAACATGCAGATGCAGTTAATATACTTGTCATGTCTGTAGCTTTGACCGGTGCTTTATTTTGCAGCTATCCCTTTATCGATTGATCACAAACCCGACAGAACCGATGAACGGGAGCGTATCGAACAGGCCGGGGGTTTCATCATTTGGGCTGGTATAATATTTGTTTCAACTTCAATTATGCTTGCCTTTGACTATCAAAGATGATGATAAATTTCTAGTTGGTAAATCTGGAAGTTCTGATTTTTCTTGTTCTTGGTTATTTGGTGAATCTGAGTTGTTAATTAATTTGGTTCGCCTGTTCGGGTCTTTCCTCATTAGCATTCTATTGACTTTTCCTAGATCTTATGGTGGAAAGTGTGGTACAAACATTCTAAGGTAGAGCTAGAATTACCATAGAAAAAATAGTCCCTTGAAGTTTTTTCCAGAATAGTCATTATGCAGTTGGCATAGGAAGAAGTATTGCTGTTATGTTCACATTTAGGTATTTCATTTTTACTAATGCATGGAATAATAAACGACTTTAGGTAATTTTCTGATTTCCTTGCTTTCTGAAGTTAATGGAAAGCAATGGCAGTATTCTCTGGATTCTGTGGAGGTGTGTGTGTGGAAGGACTTTAATGACTTACGAATTGAGTTGGTCCTTTTGGAAGGAGAATATGTTTATGGTAAAATAAAAACGCAAGATGGATTGGGTGGGAGAGCTTATGACCCCTTTGTTTCAGTCCAAGGTTCATTGGTGACGTAGGCATTCACCCGTTTAATCTAGAATTCATGCACTCTCCATAAGTGTCCCTTTATTCTGGTGTACGACTAAACAAGTGTACATCACTTTGGTGTTTTCTTTTGCCAGTTGATCGAAGTGTTAAGTATCAGCTTCTTGCACTATCCTTGTTGAGGCAGGATGAGAAACTAAAATGTAGAAGTTGGATCGGAATCCACTTCTTGTACTCTCTATTGAACTCCTTGCGCTATACGGAAACCCCATAACTACCATTAATTGATTTTTTTTGCTTTACCATCCATAACGGCCAAAGTAACAAAAATTAGATACCTAATACGAACCCCCCCTGAACCAGTGCATGAAAGAAAGTACTGTGACAATCAATAGAAAGATATTATTTTGGATACTTTACAAGATAACTTACATTGAAATATTTATTTGTTATATCTCACGGTAATATGGGCGGTGGATCAAAGAGAATCAGCAACATGTAAACTTTTCCGGTGATGTGAATAATGAGTTTTTTTTTGTCTAATACGTTCTTCAGGACAACCAAATATTTGTGCATGGAATGTTTTTCCTATTATCTTTGTTTCTGATGGGCTTGGATCTTTTCTAATCTTTTTACATTTATGCTAAAAGAATGAACATCATTGCAATTATTACGATAAAAAAATATTATTCCCTCACTCCTCCTTCAGTTTCATCTTTGCAAGAGTACAAGTGAAGCGAATTGATTAAATGATTATACATGTGAAAGGTCGGCTATACATTTATACAGACCAACTAAAGTTGTTTTAATTGGAGGAAGAATGAGTGGCATGGACGTTAAAAGAGAGGTTTATAATTGGTGCATCCTAAAAAAGATATCTTGCTAAGTAATCTTCTGGACCAGCAGTGCATGTTTTTTAAAGTGCCGTGCCACTCAGCATGTTTAGAAAGTGTCTTTTTTTTGTTGTACCCTTTAGTTTTATGAACCGAGTCAGAGTGCCTAACGAGTCATCTTACGAGTCGTCTCGTTTGTATTGTAATTTGACTCGACTCGTACGAGTCGACTCGTGACTCGTAAGAGTCTAACAACTATGGTTTTATCAATATTATAGGCGGTCAACTGCCACCCTATTATTCAACATATTAACCACCTAGCATATGAAATTCAGGAACATGGCGGGTTGGAGGGGTTCTTGCTGTTTCTCGTGCTTTTGGAGACAAACTACTCAAGCCTTATGTTGTAGCTGAACCAGAAATTCAGGTATAGTTTTTATCACATGTTTCAAAATTTTCATAATTAGTTTAAACCCATAAAATATGACTTGAACTTGAACTTCTTGTTGGGGAATCTAGGCTTGTGATTTGAAAAAACTTGGATAGATTTCTGGATCGTATATGGAAAGACACTTTCTGAATGCTATATTTCGCCCCCACAATTTCTTAGGTTTTCATGAAATCAGTACCGGGACAATCTAAAAATTTCATACACGAAATAAGGCACAAATTTGTCAATTACACCAAATGGTTGATGAGGCTAAAATCACTGCCACTTGTATCTAGGACATCGTTTGTTGTGCATATGCTTCAACATATATGCTTTATATATATTTTCAACTCCTCGCGTATAAGAGGAACCAAGAGAATCATTATAGGTTATTTAAATCGATGTTTTTGTTTTCTTTATAGGTGATTTACATTTTTGTTGATGCATTATTTAATTGCAGGAGGAAGAAATTGATGGTGTGGAGTTTATAATCATTGCAAGTGATGGGCTCTGGAATGTACTATCAAATAAGGTTAGCCACTCACCACTGATGGTATCTAATTTTTTATACGTGAAACTCAGAGAAAATTAGCTTTGAATTTTGTATCACAAAGTCTGGACATGGGAGGGATATCTAACTTGAAAATCTTAGAAACTCGGGGTTGTTATAGCACATCCTTGGCGCAATGCTGGTTAGTCTTAAAGAGGGTCACTTGAGGGGTTCAGCCAAAAGGTGAAAGAGTTCCCTAGCATTCTACTTATTTAGTAACTATCTTAAGTTGCATTTATATCACTACTAGCTGTTACCATTGTTTTTTTTTTGTTAGTAAGCTTTGTCCATTTTGCAAGAGATGACAACTCTTCATGGGTGGGAATTTCATATATATTATTTTCCCAATGCCTCTCTATCTCCCTTTCTCTTGTTGCTACTATAGTCTTGCATATCCGATAACTCCTATCAGAGATCATGTTCTTAGAATTGCCTAAAAGCGCCATATCTAATCTTAATTGCTTATCCCATGCCTTCATTAGCCTACCCCCTCCTCGCCCTCTCGACCGTCACACTTTCTACCCTCTTCAATAGAGCCACCATTTGTCTCTTTTGAATATGATCAAACCATTAGGATCTTCCCTCCCTCAGATCATATATGATAGGCCTAACTCCCAACATAGCCCAATAGATCTCATTTTGTGTTATGTGAAACATGGCTCTACCACATCTGTGCATTCTCTCTTTGCAACTTCTAACTTCCTCTCATGGGCCTGTCTTCTTTTCACCCAACACTCTGACCCATACAACATATTTCAAATTTAGCAGGACCTTGTCATATAACTCCTGTGACCTGAAGACACGCCAAAGTTGCCCGCACACTTTTTTGACTGTTAATTTTTATTTACTGTCAACTTTTTTGACTGTTAATGTGAAATCAAATGTGATCTTGCCATTTTTGTGTTCTCATAAATAGTTAGCATTCTTGTTTAATCCTCCCCACTCTCTCTCTCTCTCTCTCTCTCTCTATATATATATATATATATATATATAGAGGGACTTTCACTTGTGAACCAATATTTTGGTGTGAACTTGTGAACCATATCTTAACCATACAAATTTAAAATCAATGGTCAAGATTAATCATGGGAAATTCCTAAAATCATGGGTGGTTAATAAAGATAAATCATGGAATTAATCTTAACCATCAAAAAATGATTTGGATGGCTAAGATTAAGTTCACAAGTTCACACCAAAATATTGGTTCACAAATGAAAGTCCCTCTATATATATATATATATATATATATATATAGAGGAGCGTTCAATTACAAACCACTCTTAGAATACAAACCGTGCAACCCACTTAATCACCATGGATTAAAACAATCAATGGTGAAGATGAACCATCTCCTATTTTTGGTATGTGAACTTTTTAATACCAAATATAGTTTATATTAATCTTGGCCATTGATTTTTTTAATCTATGGTGATTAAGTGGGTTGCATGGTTTGTATTCTAATGGTGATTTGTAAATGAAAGCACCTCTATATATATATATATATATATATATATATATATAGAGGAAAGTTCAAATGTGAACCACTTTTTGGTTGTGAACGTGAGGACAGCCAAGAGCGCGACACGTGGCGGCTTTGAGTATGGTCCCTCCCTTCAATTAAATGCCCTCCCATGAATCGCGCCTAGTCATTCGCCGTGGACTTGACGTGGCGCTTAGTCATCCGCCACGTTCGCGCTCTCGGTTGTTCTCACGTTCACAACCAAAAAGTGGTTCACATTTGAACCCACCCCTATATATATATATTTATATATAGAGTATATATATATGAAATAAATTAATACATTTACCAATAATCAATTTTGATGCCTGAGGTTGTTATACAATAAGGTAAGTGAGGCTAATGTCTTTGCCGGTAAGAGCTTATCCTGTAAGCGTTTGGTAAACAACACCTAAGACTGCGGTAAAAGACCATCATCTCTTACCGTGTAAGAGCTGTTACCTGGTCTGTAAGAGGCAATAAGGGTTTAGTAACCAACCCCACATTGTACTTTTTCTGTTCCATTTACATACACAAGTTTTGAAGTACATATATTTATACACGACTTGAGAGAATCAGATCTCTGATTTTGTAATCTAAACCGATATTGTTTTGAATGCTTATTATTTCCGAAGTTTTGTTTAGGAGCGTGATTTTTATCGATTCAATACAATAGATTGCATCATTCCCTTTTATAGTTCTTTATTTGTTTATTTTATAACCTATTATAGAGGATCCTTCACCCGAATAGAAAATGAAGATGAAACTAATGTAAGTGATTGTTATTGCAGGATGCGGTGGGTATTGTGCAGGAAATAACAGACGCAGAAGCTGCATGTAGGAAACTCGTGCAAGAATCTTATGCAAGGGGGAGTTCCGACAATATTACTTGCATCGTTGTACGTTTTGAGAACCGTTGACATCTCTAAATCTAAATCTAGTGTTTTCCAAATCCATAGGTAATGCTTGTTGTTGATCTAATAGTCATACCAAAATGACTTGGGTTACCTATTGTTGCTTCCAATTTTTAGAGGTATACCCTTAAGGGAACTAAACTCTTGTTTCCTTTAATCTTTTTATGCCTTTTTTTAGCTATATATATATATGTAGTAGTGTGGGATAGTGGGACTGGGATGGTTCTAATTGTGTAGTCATTGTTTTTTTAGTTTTTGTGTATATGTTATGTATATAAATGTGGGTTCATTCAAGGGGTTATATACATTGGCGGATAGTTTGCCCAAATCCACGGGGTTGTGTTTTGAATACAAATCACAGGGTCCGTTTACTTAAACACTTACAGGAAGTGTTTACAGGTAAAATTGAACACTATCATCTATCGTATAGGATAATATTTTAGTCTCGCAAAACTGTATTGTATGCAACAGTTTACCCGGTAAGATCCCACAATTTCACTTACAAGGTAAGGCTTCGGTTCATGCAATCGCTCTTACCGGGTAAGATTTTAGTCTTTGTCATGTTCATTCCATAAGGTAAATTCACCCGGTAAGCACTTACCGGGTAAGCGTTAAGTTAACACCCCCTTGGTATCTGATCTCCATGTCTTCGTGTGCCATCGATAATCTCTTTGGAGTACAAATACTTGTGTACCTCTTCCACGCTTGTGTCCTCCTCTAGCACAGGTGGAGGTTGAGCCATAGGTATGTTGTCCATCTCCTCAAGAATCCTCTTGAAGTACCTTGTCCTCTGTAGAAGAATCTTTCTTAGTCCAAAACATGTAACCATAATTTAAAACAAATCATACCATGTCTATTGTCTTCAGTGATGCAATATCCCAACATTTGCCATTGACTGAATGAACATTCTTGAAAATGCTTTAAACATACATTCTGTATCCACTATTTGTTGCAGCATGTCTTCTACCTGTATATATTGAACACATATGATTGTATATCAGTTATAATACTAAAATGACCATTGTTTTAGGTTAATTTAACATAGATACCATTGTTCCTATTTTGCAAAAAAAAAAAAAATGATATGGTGATGACCTATTCGTTATATTCTCTTCAAGATTCAGAATGTATGAACCAAATACCAATTACTTGTGAGTTTTTGTGTTGGATCCTTTTCCGCGTTCAAAAATCCCCTCCCTTTTTCCACTCCGTCCCGAAAACTTCCTGTGTCATGCTTTCAAATTCAATTCTTGTTCCAATTGTACCGTCAAAAATTTTGAATGCTGGTATATGAACTAACTACATATAAGCAAATAATTTGATAAAGTAAATATGTTTTTAACAAACTTACTTTCTATCCCCTTGAAATGAGAAGATCCAACTTGCCACCAATGTATCCACAACATTTTGTATCCACATTCAAAGTCTTTTTCCTTCATTAATTGGCTCAACCATTCTCACAGATGTTGTGGCTATGATCTCATCTTGAATCTCAAACTCTATGTCTATGTTCATGTCTTTTGTCCAATCTTCACTTTCTCCAAATTCTTGTGTCAGTCCAAGGCTAAATTTTGGAAAAGATGGTGACTGTTGGGTACACATATCTACAAATGAATCTTCTCCTGTTTTAGTTGCCTCTTTATCAGAAGGTGTGACCTAATTTTCTGTGTTTTTTTAAACGACAATTTGATTAGTTTGGTAGTATACACCTCAGCTAGAATCGCTTATGCCCAGGTTCGAACATGCGACTTCTACTCCAAGAGGGAAACCTCTACCAACCAGGCTAGCTCCAATCACCTAACTCTACTAAAAACTAGATTTGAAAATTGACTATTATGTTAAATTGGTTGTAATTTAAAATTCTTTTAACTTTTTGGTTTTTATCAACTTTTATAAATACAATGACATTTGGTTTCTATGATGTTGACTTGCACCTATAAAAGTTTTGGGAGTTATCCGATGTGTTGTGCGTGTTTTTCTTTTCCGTTGTGATTTACGTTTGCATGCAAGGTTTAAAGTAAACTAGTTGATAAGCCCGGCTTCGCTCCGGGTTTATAAATAGTAGCTACCGACACTTTAACATATTTCATTTAATATACTACATATGATTAAAACATAAAATTAAATATAGAAAACTAAAAGATATATAGTGAATAAATATTATAAGTTTAGGGGCCTGATATGTAAGTTTAAAAGTGGGTATAGGATTCGGGTCGGTCGGAGCGTATATACAGTATATAATAAAATAAATACATGAAAAAATATTCAATATTAGGCTCATTTCGATCTTATCGATGATACGATTATAATGACGTAGTTTGTTAACATTAAAACGTATTTTTAACATGTCTTAGATCGTATCGACGATACGATTATGATAGCGTAATTTGTTAAATTAAAACGTATTTTTTTAACATGTTCCAACCAATATACGATATATGAGTAAAACATAAAATGAGACAGAGAAAAGTAAAGGTATAAAGTGAAAAAATATTATAAGTTTAGGGGGCTAATATGTGAATTTGAAAATGGGATAGGATTCGAGTCGGTATTTATAGTATATAATAAAATAGCTAGATGAAAAAATATTTCATATTAGGCTCATTTAGATCGTATCAATGATACGAATACAATAGTGTAATTTGTTAAAATTAAAACGTATTTTCTTAACGGCTTTTTGCCAATACACGATATATGATTAAAACGTAAAATGAAATATTGAAAACTAAAAGATGTAAAGTGAATAAACCTTATAAGTTCTAAGTTTAGCGGGCTAATATATAAATTTGAAAATGGGTATAGGATTTGGGTCGGTTAGAACGTGTATATATATATATATATATATATATATTATACAATAAAATAACTACATCATAAAATATTCAATATTAGGCTCATTTCGATCGTATCGACGATACGAATATAATGGGGTAATTTGTTAAAATTAAAACATATTTTTTAACGTGTTTTAGACAATACACGATATATGACTAAAACCCAAAATGAAATATTGAAAAGTAAAAGGTATAAAGTGAGTAAACATTATAGGTTCAGGGGTCAAAAATGTAAAATTGATAATGGGTTCTAACTTTAGGGACCTAATATGTAAGGTTAACTACATCAAAAAATATTCAATATTAGGCTCATTTCGATCGTATCGACGATACGAATAAAATGGCGTAATTTGTTAAAATTAAAACGTATTTTTTTAAACATATTTTAGCCGATACACCATATATGACTAAAACGTAAAATGAAATATTGAAATGTCCAGGGGCCATAAATGTAAAATTGACAATTGGTATGGCAGCCTCCTGCGCGGGTCCTTTGGCGGGTCACGGACGGGTCAAGAGCGAGTCTGGGTCAAAAACTGAGAGAGGGACAGGCGGGTCAGGGGCAGGTCGGGGGTCGGTCGTTTCGGGTCAGGTTGGGCGGGTGTGTACTGTAGCGGAGTTCCTGATAAATGTATATATATAGTAATTATATTTTTTGTCATATGATTGCCATTAACTATCAACTAACGACGTTCTTCTTTTGTACTAATTATAAATTTATTATAGTTGTCATTTTGCTTTTCACTTTTGGTCGATCCCTCAAACTTTTAGTCATTCTGTAATCTTCATTTGTAAAAATTAATAAAAAATAATAACTACTACGTTAAGTCTAATATAACCCCCTAAATAACCAGGTTAACAAAAAACCGGGTATTAATATGAATCACGTTGATGCTCCTTTCAAATCTCACTTTTTCTATTTTTCCATCTTTATTAATGTGAAAAGCTTTAAAGGTATATTTATTATTTGTTTATCTCTATGTCCACACATATAATTGTTGGAAACCCAAGCAAGTTTAAAGCTACTTTAAAGCTACTTTAAAGAAACAACATAAAACTATGCATAAAAGAAAAGCAAAAACAAATATAAAATTATTTTTCCAACAACTATCATCCAAAGGATAAATATATTTAACTTCAACCAAACGAGAAAATACTTTGAATATCATTGATGAAAAGTTAATGTAGAATTGAGTATTCAAGTTAGAACAACTCTATAGGCATCCATAAAAACAAAAACAATCAAATGTTAGTTCGTCTTCGATCAAAACAATATGTGTTCTTGGTTGCTTGGACAAAAGGTTACACAAGAGGGAGGAAAGGAAAGGAGGGAGAGGTACACGAAATAGGTGGCAAACGGGTTTAGATGTAAACCAGTACATAGGGTAAATTTTTTACTCAACGCAATTGATCCTAAGCGTGAAAAAAAATGTATACGAAATTTTAACCGATTCGCATACGATTTATCTTTAACTTATTCACATATGAACCGTAGTGATCCATATATATGAACGAGGCGATTCACGTGAACTAATTAACTAGGGTTCATATGTGAATCTCTTAAATAGTTCACATGTGAACTAATTAATGGGTTCACATATAAATAACGAGTGCATATATAAACTTGTTTGCTGTTTATCTTCTTATTTGATGTGTTTCACAGTCAAAGCCACAAATGTTAACCGAATGAAGGGCTAGAACAACATCTCTATGAAAGGATTATGTGCAAGACAGTAACTAGGTTTACCTTGTCCAATGTTGTAAGGCACTAGTGGGTCACACTGCTACACACCCGAATAGAGATCAATTGGATTTACTAGTTGTGTGGAATTAATTAATTAAGAGAGAAAATAAATAATAGATAGTTTATTTATTATTTATTGAATATATATTAATAGTTAATTAATATATGGAAAGGTTTAATTAAAGCCTATCGGGCTTTTCTATTTAGGTTACTGCCATATTTAGTCTTATAAATATATGGTAAACCTAATGGTTTTCTCATTGCATCTCATTAGTAACTTGGAGAAAAAGAAAAAGCCAAAACCCTTTCCCTCTCTCTCTCCCAAATCGACACACACACACACACACATACTCCACCAGATTCGGTTTTGAGTATTCGGTAATCCTAAGGCGGTCTAGCAGCGGTTCTCGTGGTGGTGCAGTAGCGGTGTATTCCCCGTTAGCGTTCCGGATAATCGTTGTAAAAGAAACCCTAAAGGTATTATTCTAAACCCTCTCGTGATTGTATCTAAACCTGTTTAGGTTGGATCTTCTGGTTTGGGAATTTCAGTTTTTATTCCGCTGTGCATGTTTATTTATTGCCTGTAATTCCCAACAGTGGTATCATAGCCACTTCCTAAACGTTTAGAGCTGGTTTTGTTAAACTGTTTATCGTTGTTTATATTATGTTTTTTTGTTAAAAATTCGATTTTTATCTGTTTATATTAAAAATTGGATTTTTATCGTTATTCACACGAAACTGCGATCGTCGGTGGTGGAATCACGGCCGTTTGCCGATCGAAACCACCAACCGATCGCCGGCCACCACGATCGGTGGCAGTGGCATCGGTCCGGCTACCCGCCGCGCCCCGCGGTGGCGTCGGGGCTGATGATCGAGAAAATGGGCGACGGTTGCGGTGGCCTTGGCCATCGTGGTCGTTCGCTAGGCTGAACAGCGATGGTGGCGGTGCCGTACCGCTGCTGTTGTCGTGCGGCTGTAGGCGGCGGCTATTGCCGTTGCCGCCGAGTGAACCGCGAGCCACCAGACTAAACCGCCGGCTGCGTTGCGGCCTTGCCGGGTGGCGGCGGTGGTTGATTTTGTTTCTCGCCGAACCACCGAGGATGGTGGTGGTGGCGTTGCTGTTGCTTAACGGCGACGACAGAAGGGCGATGGTGGCGGCGGCTATGGCCGTTGTCGCCGGACAAGCCGCGAACCACCGGGCCACCCACCGGCTACCCTAAGGCCGAGCCAAGGCGGGGGAGGTGGCTGTTTTATGATCGACGGACCAAACCACCGAATGGTGGTGGTCGCACAAGGCGGTGGTGGCGAAAGCCGCAGCCGCCGGCTGCAATTCACGGCGGCGGCGGCGGTCTCTAGGGTTGCTGTCGTCGCGATGGTGAGCGGCGGGGGTTGGTGTAACCGGTGACGGTGGTGGCGATTTTGGTTGTTACCATCGTCGCCGGTGACTGCGAGTTTTTCGATTATCGATAACCGGTAGTAACAATGGTAACCGCTTGTTGCTATTGTTGCTATCAGTGTTGGTATCAGATAAGTTTTTCGTGTGGATAGGGTCGTTTTACCCAGATAGGCTAAAACTCCGGATAAGATTAATTTTACGTTTTAATTAAAATTAATTTAGATAATTATAAAACCAGTTGAGTTTTGTAATTTGGTTAAATCCCAATTTATCGTAACTGTTTTGTTTAAACTGTTAGTTGCGAGTGTCATAGCCAAGCCCCAGACCTATGGTTGTGTTTTTGTTTATTATTATACTCTGTTTTTGGTAAGGGAGGCCTGCGAGCCGTTTACAACCCTTTTATTGTAATTTTATTTTATATATTTTTAAATTACACCGAAGACGGAGAAAACCTTAAAGACGGAGTTTGGAGACACAACCGAGGATGTCGGAGCCAGTCGGAGCGTTCTACCTTCATGCCTTGTGTGTTGCTTGTCACTTAGGTTAAAGACCGTCAGTTTAGTGTTGGCTCACTTAACTGACAATAGTTTGGGGGCAAAAGCTATGACACAGTGTTTTTTTATAGTTTTATATAATTGCGTGGTTTGATTTAATTGCGTGGTTGTGATAACGTAGTTTTAAATTCTAATGAGATGTTTTATAAAAACCTAGAGGTTCGATTACAGAGTGTTTTTCGAATTAGTTTTAAACGTAAGGTTTTTGGAAATATAAAACTGGCTAAAAACCCCTTAGGTTTAAAAATCTTAGATCACGTGAGTGCGACCCACTTTGAGACCCTTTTGGCGTAAGGTACGCGGGTGTTGGAAGTGAGCAAGCCTTGGACATCCGCGTTCAAACCCCAAGTTGAAAGGGGTGTGACAAGTACACCAGTCTCAAGTGGTGCGATCTATTTTGGTTTTGTAACAATTTACCGTGTCGTATCGGGCCAAAGCACACTAGAGGGACTAAATATGCACGAATGTAATATTCGATGTCCCAACGTTTTAGAAGTCGTATTTTCGTTTAAAATGCGATTGGTATAAGAGGTTACCTACCAAAAATAGCATGGGTCGTTTTGTGTGATCAAGCCGCTTACCGACACATGTGAAATATGGATTCTAGTCTAATAAACTTATTCTTCTAAGGGTAATAATTTTATTAGAAGTTTTATAATCAAATAAACTAAATCGAAATTTATTCTTTATGTAGATGTCCTATACTACAGTTCCGTTTATTCACCTGAGGAATCACTTCGCCTGATTATGGGCAAGTGGAAGCTTACGGGCCAAAACTATCCAGTTTGGAAGTTGCATTTTGATAATGTCTTGCGGGCCCAGGATAAGATTTATGTGATCAATAAACCGATGTCACGACTTAAGAGCAATGCTCCTGAAGAGGAATTTGTTGAATACTTTAGATTTATGGCTGATGAATCTGACGTGATGTCTATTCTGTCTTTCTCTGCTTCGCCCGAGTTCACGGTCGATCTCAGAGTTAAGTACTGCCATGAGGTCATGAAAAGTATAGAAAACCAGGTTGGCTTCTATAAGAATTGTGGTAAATATTTGATTATGAAAGAAATCTTTTCACTGAGGCTGAAAAGAGGCCAATCAGTTAAAGATCATCTCCTAGAGATAAGGAGACTCTTTAAGTGTTTGTCACGACTTGGATACAAGATGACTCAGGAAGAGCTCGTGTATCTGATGTGGTTCTCACTCCCGAAGGAGATTCGTGTCACAGCTAGTGGATACATGGGAGAACCCAGAATGGACGTGGCAAAGGTTCATGAGGACATTTTGGACAGTCTGGAGCCGAAAGAAGCAAGTGCTGAACTCATGGACACTACTGATTGGATTGATGAGCTGGGAGATCTGAGTTGCCCAGAATATGGTAGCCAAGATATCTGTGTCCATTCATTCAACGTTGACCAGATGGACATCGGTCTACCCGATGCGCTAGGTATCTTTATGATAGATTGTTTGATCACTTCTTATGAATCATGGGTACTTGATACAGGAAGTGGTAACCATATTTGTAATCATTTACAGGGATTCAATAGAAGGGAGACCTTGAGGAAGGATCGTTCGAACCTACGAGTCGGTGAAGGCACGATGCTTGTAGCTGAAGCCGTAGGATCTTACAGTCTTAGTTTACCCTCGGGTCTAGTTTTGGAACTCGAGACTTGTTACTATGTTCCTAAAATGATCAAAAATATTCTTTCTTTTGATTTATTGGTAGACCAAGGTTTTTATTATAAATATGATTATAAAATGATTTCTTGCTTTAAAAATGACATGTTTTATTTCAAAGCAACTCCTTCGAATGGTCTATATATATTAAATCTTCAAGAAAGTAATAACAAAATCTATCATATAAGTAAACGATCCAAAGACATTGAGGATCAAACTTACCTCTGGCATTGTCGGCTTGGACATATAAACAAGAAACGTATAGAATTACTCCGGAGAGGAGGACTTCTAGGTACTTTTGACTTTAAGCCATTTAGTAATTGCGAATCTTGTTTGTCGGGCAAAATGACAAAGCATCCTTTCAACAAAGACAATGAAAGGGCCAATGACTTGTTGGAGATCATACACACAGATGTGTGTGGACCTTTTAGTCATGAGGCAAGAGGAGGATACCGGTACTTCATTACTTTTACTGATGATTTCAGTAGGTATGAATATGTCTACCTGATACGACATAGGTCTGAAACTTTTGAGAAATTCAAAGAGTTTCAGAGTGAAGTACAGAATCAACTTGACAGGAAGATCAAGTTCTCGAGGTCAGACCGTGGTGGGGAATATCTTAGCCTGGAATTTGACAGTCATTTGAGAGAGTATGGGATTGTTTCACAACTCACCCCTCCGTATACACCACAGATGAATGGTGTGTCAGAAAGAAGGAATCGTACCCTGCTTGACATGGTACGATCAATGATGTGTCGTTCCACGTTACCAGTATCATTCTGGGGACACGCGCTCTAAACAGCAGCAAACATACTGAACAAAGTGCCAACTAAATCGGTAGAAAAGACTCCATATGAACTATGGACAGGCAAGAAGCCTAAGTTGTCTTTTCTGAAGATTTGGGGTTGCGAGGTATACGTTAAGCGTACGACCTCGGAGAAACTCAAACCCAAATCAGATAAGTGTATCTTCTAGGCTATCCCAAGAACTCAATGGGATACTGTTTGGGTGAAATTTTATCATCGAACGATCGAACGATTAAAATCGTAAGATATCTTCCAGGATGATATTCCTGTATTAAGATAAGGTCCTGAAGTAAAGATATAACTACCATCAAACAGAGATAAGTGGTCATCGAAGATAATCGTGCGATATCATCATATGATCCTACGATTAACCTAACGATATACATGTTTGAGTTTATTCTTATTGCAGGCATGCTCATCTAAGATAAGCTCGAAGCATAGTCATCGCCTATCAAGCCCGATATGACCGTTTGAACCAGATATGCTCACCATTAAAGAGCCCGGACGTTACGATCGTGAAACACTCTTCAGTTATAGCCGTTGCATTTATTGCTCAATTATGATCAAACGGTTACAAGCTCAACAACTATAAAAAGAGACTCAAGACTGCACACAAGGGACGACTAATTAAAAAAAAGGAGATATAGCAATTACAATATTATTCTCTGTATTTACATTCGATAGCATTCATTTCCTTATTGTAATCGTACGATACAACTGTAACATCGAGGATATCACCCCTTATTGGTGATCAATAGTGCAGCGTCGACTATCCTATTCAGTCGGCCGCAGGTTTTTTCCTCGATTCAGAGGTTTTTCCTGCGTCATCAATCTTTTTGTCTATTTATTCTCATTTATCGTACGTTTTATCGAACAAGAGTTCTTTCTTTTGACGATTTTGCCTCACGACATCTTACGATAATACTTAAGTAAATTTTTACACAAACAGTTTGGCGCCCACCGTGGGACCCGTTTTGAGAAAATCTTGTTCGATAAGGCGTCCGCTTACTAACCTATTTCTCCGAGCTTCTTTGTGAATTGAGTGTAGGAACATGGCAAGCAGTTCTCAAACAACCTTGCAGCAACAATTGGCAGCAGCACAAGAACAAATCCAGTGGTTGAATGAGCAGAATTTACAAATGAATGGTGAACTATCTAGGTTGAGAGCATCGAATCCACAAACTTCTCACATCTCAGTTTCCATTCATCAACAAAGGCCATTCTTTCCTCAAAATCCACCCCCTGTTTCTCAACCTCCATTTGTCCAACCACAAATGTCACAATCTTTCATTCCACCTCAAATATCGCAAGTTAACTTGCCACCACCACCGCAAATATCGCAAGTTAGCTTACCACCGCCACCTCCAGTCAACAATTCACGTCCTATCTTCCCTCCGTTACCATCAGGTCCTTACCCAGGAGCAACCACGTTTACTTACAACCAACCTCAAACAGGGCCTCGTCCCTTTATACCTATTCCAGAACCTATATCGCACGTTCCCACCGCAGCTACCCCCATAACTCATATCTTAAACTTATCGAACGTTTCAGGAACCTCTGGTAATCCACCGCCCAATGATATCGTGGATATTCGACTAAAAATGCTAGAAGAACAAAATAAAGCAATGCTCGCATTGTTAACCAAACTTCCTGGAGCTGCTGTACCCATCGAAGTTGAACCTAAAACTGGATTCCAAGCCTCACCCTATATCGATGAGATTGCTCTCGTTGATATTCCCAAAAAATATAACATCCCAGCTTTCACACCAAAATACTCTGGAATCTCCGATCCTGTGGAACACATCGCACAATACAAGCAACTAGTGTGGACAGTTCCTATTCCAACCCAGTTTCAAGAAATATGTATGTGCAAGGGCTTTGGATCAACACTTACCGGAGCTGCGTTGCAGTGGTTAATCAATTTGAAACCCAAGAGCATTGCATCGTGGTCTGAGTTAGTAAACCAGTTTACTCGACAGTTTGCAAGCAGTCGCAAGATGGAGAAACAAACAAGCGATCTCTACTATGTCGTGCAAAAAACAGGTGAAACCATTCGTGAATATTTTAACAGGTTCAATGCAGAGATGATCGAAGTTAAGAACTGCGATGTGCGGACGGCGATCGAAGCATACAAACGTGGATTAGATACATCCTCGGAGTTATATACAGATTTAACGAAGTATCCACCAGAAAACTTCGATGATGTACGAGCTCGTACGTTGGCACACATGAGGATCGAAGATGATGCCCTTTTCCGGCGTAAACACTC